>JAYJMF010236411.1:0-14562 GCA_036873715.1 Salvia sclarea
TAATAATAATAATAATAATAATAATAATAATAATAATAATAATAATAATAATAATAATAATAATAATAATAATACTTGTCTAATTTTAATTAGTAATATAACAATTGAAGGCAATTGAACTCGCTTTATATTTAATTTCTTTTCATAAATTTACAGCACAGAGTAATTTTCCTTTAAAAGTAACATAAATAATACTCCGTAGTACCTATCAAAATCATACATATCCCTTTGATATATATTAGTATTATATTTACGATAACAATAATTATAACGTAAAATGACACCTGTCAAATTTCGACATCCAATAAACTAGTTAGAATATAAAATAATAAATTAAACTAAATTCGACTCCATATTCACCACCATACAAAACCTCAAGGAGAACTTTAATGAAACTCCATATATATAGATGCAGGCGCATTGCAAACTTTGAGCCCAAATCCGTCACACTCTTGGAATTCATCCAACCTACACAAAACATTAATTAAACCCAACATCAAATTCAAATCGAAGGAAACTACAATACGAGAATAAATGACGTGTCCATAATCCATATGTTACCTAAATCAAATGGCTCTCAAAATTAGCTATCAATTTTATATTTCGAGCTTCAATTTTAGTTTTGAGAATGTGAAAACCTTTATGTCCAATTTGATAATATGAAGGTTAAAAATGTTGATTCAGAAAAATAGGCCTGTAGAGTTGCTTACCACAGATTAAGAAAGAAGCCCATTATATAGGATCGAGATTAAGCTAATTAATATCAAATGTCAAGAGATAAAGTGGGCTTCCCAACTTGATCATGTGCTTGTAACCAAAATAACATCTATCCAGCTGAAATTCAATTTAGAGAAATGGTTTATATTGGATCCATAAAAAAGTGTTATGTTGCATAATGTTTAATATTCCGCCGTGTCAGAAAAATTTGATGAGTTCTATCACAATCCCAAACCTCAATAATAATGTATTCGATTACATATAAAATCTAGGTAATACTGAAGTCGGTAATTGTAATCTTGTGAGATTATCATTAGAACCATATTTTCTTCTGTGCTAATTGTCAAATAATTCATCTTTGTGATTGATCTTTTTATATGTATGGTTTGCATTAAGAACAAGATCAACAATCACTTTTAAAGAAAATATCCAAATTAGTGCTCAACTTACAAAATCTCAAAAGTTATTTTCTACACTACTTAATTAAAAATGTTATTGACCCCATAAGCTGCAAATATTCCTTTAAGTTGAAGAAAAATATTAATTGTGCACTAAAATTAAGTAACCAATGAAGCTAAGTCTCTAAGTAAATGATCACAAAACATGGGGTAGAAAAAACACAAACGTATTTTCCACTCTATTTTTGGTTTTCATACGAGATGTGTATTATCAATAAATAAAGATAAATATTTCTGTCAGGCCGGCCTGACCGTCAGGCCCAAGGTACTTCATGTTATATAAATTGGTACTTTATTCAATATATATTGGTACTCTATATGAATGAACTGTATTTTAAGTGGTACTCTAATTAATATGAAATGGTACTATGCGTGTATTGGTGAATGGTACTTTGTCGGCCTGAAATGTGCCTCTTGCCTAAATGCTCATATCTCAAATGGTGTTGCTTTTACCTTTTCATTATTCAATAGATTTATTACTTTTTTAAAATTGGTGTGATTTAGTTCAATTCAATTTGTTTCTCTCTTCAAATGCAATGCTAATCCATCATCACTCTTTGAGAATTTTTCGTGTGTTGGAGTTGTTGCCTTTTTGTTTTCATTGAATTGAATCTTAGCTTCATCGAACCAAGTTCAATTGACTTAGTGAATTATGCCATTTGTTTATGTTGTTTTGGATTGATGTTGGTGCTTGTCATTAGTGAAATTTTATATTTAAAACATTGGGAAATGACTAAAATTAGTTGAAGTATTGATTTTTTTATAAAATTCGAGATTTTTGGTCATGTTTGGGAATTCAATTTTTGGGGCCAGACATTGACTGAGTGCAAATTACCTCCCAGGTTTATATTTCTTTTATTCAAGAGCTTGTAGGATTTAGTGTATTTGCTCAATGTGTATTCTTAGTTTTTATATTCTAACAATCTTTTTATTTTCATTTGCTAGGTTCTTCTAATAATGGTCATGTTCTGACAAATTTTGTTCCTTGTTCCATATTGGCAAGAGGTATTGCTAAATGGTGCAAATAGTTTATGGTCTAAATGTTAATCAAAGGCCTCTCATGCTTCTGTTGATCATATGTTACAGATGGGTTTTGGTGCTATGCCGCCAAATGATACAAATGTTTTAGGTTTACATGCTCATCTAATACTTGTGAACAGTGTTCAAAAGGTGATTTTTTACAGTTTTGGTTAGGTGATTTTGGAAGTTTGCGGCTTGACGGATAGTGTTCCTTTGGTTGCCTCGGAGTTTTCCGATGTCTTGTCTTGGTGTTATTGTTGTGTCTTTGTCTCGGTCTAGGCGGTTAGAGTTTCTTGGGTTGCCTTTGGAGTTTCGATATTTTGCTTTGGTGGATTGTGTCATTGTCTTAGTCTCGGTGATATGGCTATATGTTAATGTCCTTTAGCAAAATATTAATTTCCTTTATGCAATAAATTAATCTTTACGAGATGAATAAAATATAAACGTTGAAAGCTTCATTTCTAGATCATTATTGATGCCCTCAATTTAAAATAATGCAAATATTGGACAGATTCAAGATATGACATGTAAAATGCCAACCACCTATAGTAGAATAATACCCAACTAATAAATTTACTTTTTATTATTAATTATTATTACTATCAATTAACAACCTTGCATTATCTGCTCAAACCAGTTAGCTGCAGCTGATTTTTTATAGATTTCATTATTCTTGTGATTCATACAAGCTTTCCTGTCTTTGTGAGTGAGAAAAGATCAGAAAAAAATGGCCTACAATCTTCAATCCCTCATCACCGTTGTAGAAAAAATCTTGAATCCTAAGCAAACACGATGGATTGTTTATCACAACAAACCACAATTAGAATCCATACTCGAAAAAGCTGTTTCTCTGCAGCAGATTCTTGAGAAATCTCCACTTACCAAAATAGAGAGTTTGGAGAGTCAAATCAGAGATGCAGCACATAAAGCAGAAGATATTATCGAATCACAAATGGTTCATCAAATGCTTTCCAACCCTGAAGCCGTGAGCTTGCCCTTTTCAACGCCAGGTCTGCAGCAAGTAAAACATGTTCTTGATTCTGCAATTAAACGAGTGGCGAAGCTCGTGAAGGGGAAGACGACGTCGAGTGGCAGCTCATCAAGTGGAGCATCTTTTGTGAGTTCGAAGAGCGTTGTGGTGGGAGTTGATGCGGATCTGATGCAGTTGAAGGATCGGCTATTTGGGATGCAGAGCAAGCTGGAGATCGTGCCCATCGTTGGAATGGGAGGGATTGGTAAGACCACTCTTGCTCGAACGATTTATGAAGATGAACTCATTGTTTCCCGCTTTGGTTATCGTGGTTGGGTTACAATTTCACAAGATTACAATATGCGGGCAGTTCTATTAGGCCTTGTTCGTTGCATAATTGGAAACGAACTTGATAGGCATACTAAAATGGAAAATGATGAACTGAAAGATGTTTTGTATCAGAGCTTGTACGGTAGAAGATACTTGATTGTATTGGACGATATGTGGAGCACCAGTTGTTGGGATGAAATCAGGATGTATTTCCCAGACAATGACAATGGTAGTCGAATCGTGCTGACAACCAGGGAATCCTATGTGGCGAAACATGCAGACTCTAAGAGCTTGCAGCATCGGGTGCAGTTGCTAAGCGAGTCCGAAAGTTTGAATCTGTTGTGCCAAATTGTGTTTGGAGATGAGGAATGCCCTGATTTCTTGCAAGGGATAGGAGAAAAGATCGCGAGGGATTGTGGTGGGCTTCCTCTTGCGATCAATGTGATTGGAGGGCTCTTGTCTAAGGTCCAAAGATCAAGAAATGTTTGGGAGTATATTGCAAACAACGTAGCTTCTGCAATTGCTGAGTCGGACAAGGGGTTCTCTAATATACTATTCTTGAGTTATAACCACTTGCCAGATCACTTGAAACCATGTTTCCTCTACATAGGAGCATTCCCCGAAGATTATGAGATTGAGACTTCCAAACTCGTAGGTTTGTGGATAGCTGAAGGGTTTGTGAAATCAAATGAAGATAAAAGCTTGGAGGAAGAAGCAGAGGATTACCTAAACGCTCTGGTAGAGAGGAATCTACTTTCGGTTAGAAGTTACAAGCAGCGTAATGGGAAGGCAAAGAGATTGAGCATCCATGATCTATTGAGGGAGTTATGCATGAGGAAAGCTTATGAGGATAAGTTTCTATGTGTCGAGAACTACCCCAATTTCAGATTAAGCATCTACGATCTTTTGAGGGAAGCTAAAGAGGAAAAGTTCCCACAATTCTCAAGCCCGCGTCGTGTGAGTGTTCACTTATCATGTGGAGTGGAAGATGTGTATGCGTCGCCTTCACCTAAGTTTATGCTACTCTCACTTGCTCGATCTTTTCTAGTTCCAAGCTCAGAGATTCATGACATGATTCTATCGTCTTTCTTATCTATGTTGAGATTAGTAAGGGTGTTGGATGTGATGAATTTGGTTTTCCAACAATTCCCAGCAGAAATATTGCAGCTTGTCAACCTACGCTTCTTAGCTATCAACTGTTATCGGGCTGGTATACCTCATGGAATATCAAGATTGTGGAATTTGCAAACCTTGATCGCTAACATGGGCTCGTGTAGCATGCCATTTGAGATATGGGAGCTGTCTGAGTTGAGACATCTCGAGTTGGAGGATGCATTTATGTGGTTTGAAGATGAGTACGTGAAACGAATTGTTCACAAGAAGGTGCATAAGATTTCGTTGGTGGAGCTAAGTCGTTCGCTAATTAGGAATGCTTTCTTCGAAGGCATTCCAAATATCAAAGACTTGGGAATATGGTATGCTGACATGTTCAAGTTGAGTGCAGTTGATTTTAGCCATCTTCACAAACTCGAGACCTTAAGATGTGAATCTGTAAATGTTAGAGGTAGTCGTCGTTTTTGGTCCACACTCAAATTTCCTTTTGCTCTTAGAAAATTAACTCTTGTTAGAATTGCAATATTCCCAAGAGTGTCGACACTTTTGTGTGCACTGTCGAATCTGGAGGTGCTCAAACTACGCTATTGTGGCTTCAAAAGAAAGGATTTTGAGTTGGAGGCGCCGGATCAAGCGTGGGAGAAAGCAGAAGAGGAGGCATTATCAGAATATGAAGAGATGGAGGAGCTAGCAGAAGATGAAGATGAAGATGAAGAGTGGGAGGTAACAGAAGGAGATGAATTCCGTTCGCTGCAGAGTCTATGTATTGGAAACTTGAGACTGAAGCATTGGAGAGCCGATCAGACCAACTTCCCTAGACTCCGCCAACTGCGTCTAATATTGTGCAAGGAGCTAGAGGAAATACCCTGCCGCATTGGAGAAATCCCAACGCTCCAATTAATCGAGGTAGTATCTTGCTCGGAATCTCTTGAGGCCTCAGCGAAACAGATTGTGGAGGTGCAGCAATCTGACTACGCCAACTACGACCTCAAACTTCGTATCAGATAGCACTACCAAAATTGTATGAAACTTGGAAATTTTGAAGCAGTTGCGTTTCTTCACTGAAGACGAGAGCTGGGAGCTGCTTAGGCTGGAGGCGCTGCGAACTCTAGACTGCCTTCCTGAGCTGGAAACTACTGGGAAACTTATTGCAAGAGATTGTGATAAGCTTCCACTTGCTATAGTAATCATAGGAGGCATCCTTGCCACCAAGTATTCGGGCTCGGATACAATCTCAATGAAGAGAGGGTGGGAGGAGGTCTCGACGCGTGTAAGAAAATCCATCAATGAGGATGACAGGGGACTGCGCCTGAAAAAGTTTATATCTTTGAGTTATGATGTCCTGCCTTACCACTTGCGCGCTTGCTTTCTCTACCTGGGGATGTTTCCCGAAGACTACAAGATTCCAGTATCCAAACTGATCCGTATGTGGATTGGAGAAGGATTCATATAGGAAGACAATGTTCGTACCCTGGAGGAAACAGGGGAGATGTATCTCGAGGATCTTATCAACAGAAACTTAGTCACAATAGAGAAGCTGAAGGCTAATGGTAAGGTTAAAACATGTCGGGTCCATGATGTCTTGCGTGATTTCTCCAGGAGTGAAGCTGGAAATGAGAATGAAAATTTTCTCCAGGAGATCAAGTTTGTCCAAGGAAAGTTTGTGCCTCCGGTTGCAGAATATACACAAGTATCGCCATCTTTCCATTCATTCCAACTGCTCGGAGTTCATCTCTTCAAAACCTTTTGGTCCTCGTGTTCGTTCATTTGTTTGTTTTTCCAAAGACGGGTTCACCTTGCCGGTGGAGAACACTGGAGACATCCTTAAAGCTTTCAAATTGGTGAGAGTTTTGGATGTCAAGCCGATCAAGTTCACCAAAATTAGCAGTGACGTGTACCAATTGGTCCATGCTAGGTACCTTGCATTGTCGTTGGATTCGCCAATTCTTCCCTCAAAATTCCGCGAGCTCTGGAACATACAGACTCTTATAGTTGACACCACAGCTCGTACCCTGGAAGTTAAAGCCGATATATGGAAATTGGCTCGGCTAAGGCATTTCAAGACAAATGTGTCGGCTACCTTGCCCACACCGAGTAAAAATAGCAAACATGGTGCAGAGCTCCAAACACTAGGCACAATCTCGGTGGAGAGCTGCACGACAGCTCTCCTCGAGTGGGCTTGCAATTTGAAGAAACTGGCAATTCGCGGCCAACTAGAAGCACTACTCGAAGGAAAGGTTGGATCCTTTGCTACTCTGGGGAAAATGAAATATCTTGAGAAGCTGAAGCTAGTAAACGATGTGTATCCTAAAGCAACTTCAGACGGCAAACTGAGCGGCCTTCCTCAACCCTATCAGTTCCCATCGAATCTGAAGAGCCTCACACTAGTTGCAACCAACCTCGATTGGAATTCCATGACTACCCTTGGATTGCTCCAGAATCTCGAGGTGCTGAAGCTCAAAGAGAAAGCATTTGCAGGGAGTACCTGGAAGGTAGGTGGTGGAGGCTTTCCCTGTCTTGATTTCTTGGAAATCGAAGAGACGGATTTGTCTGTTTGGGAGGCTTCATCCCATCATTTCCCGAGACTTAAAGGCCTCGTGCTGCAGAAGTGTGAGAAGCTCGTTGGGATCCCAATCGGGCTGGCTGGCGTAGCAAGCCTCCAAAAGTTGGAGTTGTTTCTTTGTAAGTCTGCAGCTGCATCTGCCAAGAGAGTTCAGGAGGCAAAGCTGGCGGAAGGCTCTGCATTCAAGCTCTCCATTTTCCCCCCTATCGAGTGATCAATAGATCTCTACAGGTATATATACTAATTCCAGATTTCGATTTTTCTAACTTTGCTAATATTCATGTTGCATAGCAATGTGCATATGCTATGATCACTATTACTTCAGTCACAATGGTGTATCATGCTGTATATGCTCTACTCTTGTATTAATTCTAAGACGTTCTTCGATACTCACAGGGAAATTCTTCGTTAATTACACGTTGTAGGCCTTGCTTGAACTGCTGCGTTTTAATTTGCTCGCGCATCTCTTGGACTTCAAAATAATCCAACTGCTTATAGAGAAAAGTAGCTGCATTTGATTCTGTTTATCGTTGAACTCGCAGAGTATTGCGTTGCTTATTCGACTCTCCAATCACTTGGATTGCAAGAGGAAAGCCCTCTACAATGCTGCTATTCCTTGTTAATTTCTCACTGTTTTCAGCTAATTGTGTTATAATCTTGTGTGTAATTTTTTCATACTTACACTTGTTAATTTTTATGTATGTCTCAGAAACTTCATGCACATCTCTTCTTGTTAGGAATAATTTACTGCTTCTAAAAGGATCAAAGTCAGTAGCAGTCACAGTATTTATATGATCAGTTCTCATGCAACAGCCTTTATAATCTGTTCACTGCATCTGCTTGATTGATATTACAAGTGATGTGCATTTTACTTGTGTGTTTTGATGGCTTACAATATACAACCTCTCATCATGTTGATTCCTACAGAATATCCTAAATTTTGATTATGAAGGCTGGAATTTGATAATGGGAAATGACATTTAGAACTAGAAGCCTCTTTGAAGCATGCATATTCAATAATTTTCCAAGTTAAATAATCTAGTACTTCAACAATGAGAGTGTATTTACTAAGTCGATTTACTAAAATGATATTTCAAGTAATATTGAAGATGTTTTCTCGTTATAAAGAAAAACGAAATAAAAATTCTAAATTAATCTTCTAACAAGTGTTTTACTGGAGAAATAAACTCCATATGTATAGAGTGAAATCTAGCTACTATTAATTGCTCAAACCCCATTTACTAAATCTAATTTATGCAGCATAATTTTTTATTGAAATTATTTTACTACATGATGTGATTAATTAATTCTAAAATGAGAAAATCAATAAAAAAAAAAATATGTCATCACATGGCTTAGATCCGTTGTACCATATTATAGGCAATTCTTCAAACAAAATGCCATCACAGATTCACATGACTTAGCAGCCTGTCACAAGTTTCAGTTAAAGTTTCAGTTAATAAAATAAATTGACTTTTGACGTATTAACATTCTTGTAATCACAACTCAACCTATCAATGAAGTCGTCGGCAGCAGCTGATTTGTTATTCACCAATTTTTCTCATCACAATTCTTGTAATTTGCTCCAAGAAGATATCAGGAAAAAAATGGCCTACACTCTTCAATCCCTCATCACAATTCTTCAACAAATCCTGAATCCTGAACAAACACGTTGGATTCTTGATCACAGCAAAACACAGCTCGAATCCCTACTCGAAAAAGCTGCTTCTCTGCAGCAGATTCTTGAGAAATCTCCACTCACCAAAATAGAGAGTTTGGAGAGCCAAATAAGAGATGCAGCACATGAAGCAGAGGATATGATTGAATCACACATGGTTGATCAAATGCTTTCCAACCCTGAAAGCTTGAGCTTGAGCTTGACCTTTTCCACACTAGATCTGCAGCAAGTAATGGAGGAACTTGATTCTGCAATGGAACAAGTGGTGAAGAGGCAGCTCATCAAGGGGGAGACGACGTCGACTGGCAGCTCATCAACTGATGCATCTTTCTTGCACGACGTCAATTCTGGGCAATCGAAGGCCTTGGTGGGATTTGATGCAGATCTGAGGCGGTTGAAGGATCGGCTGATGGGGGTGCAGAGCAAGCTCGAGATCGTGCCCATTGTGGGGATGGGCGGGATAGGTAAAACCAATCTTGCTCGAAAACTTTATGAAGATCCTTCCGTTGTTTCTTACTTTTAATATGCTCATGCTTGGAGCACTGTTTCACAAGATTACAATATGAAAGCAATCCTCTTAAGCCTTCTTCGTTGCATAATTGGAAAAGAATGTGACCAACATATTGGAAAAGAAAGTCATGAGCTAAAAGATATTTTGTATCGTAGCTTGTATGGTAGAAGATATATGATTGTTTTAGATGATATATGGAGCATCAAATTTTGGGACGAGATAAGAAGGTACTTCCCAGACAACAATGAGGGGAGTCGGATTGTGATCACCACTAGGGAATCGGTCGTGGCCAAACATGTAAACTCACAGAGTGTGCAGCATCAGGTGCAGTTGCTAAGCAAGCATGAAAGTTGGCATCTGCTCTGCCAAATTGTGTTTGGAGAAGAGGGTTGCCCTGACTTTTTACAAGGGATAGGAGGAAAGATTGCGAGGGATTGTGGTGGGCTTCCCCTTGCCATCAATGTGATTGGAGGGCTCTTGTCTAAGGTCCAAAGATCGAAAGATGGTTGGGAGAATATTGCAAGGAACGTAGCATCTGCGATTGCTGAATCGGATAAGGGGTTCTCTAATATACTATCCTTAAGTTATAATCAATTGCCGAATCACTTGAAGCCATGTTTTCTCTATATGGGAGCATTGCCAGAAGATTACGAGATCAAGGCTTCCAAACTCGTACATTTGTGGGTAGCCGAAGGATTCGTGAAATCAAATGGAGATAAAAGCTTGGAAGAAGAAGCAAGAGATTACCTAAAGGCTCTCGCGGAGAGGAATCTACTTTTAATTAGATTTTATAAGGGTAATGGAAGAGCAAAGAGTTGCAGCATCCATGATCTGTTGAGGGATCTATGCCTCAGGAAAGCTGAGGAGGATAAGATTCCAGGATTCTCAAACTTGCGTTGTGTGAGTGTTCACGCATCATGTGGAATGGAAGATGTGTATGCTTCACCTAATAAATTGAGGTCACTGTCACTCGCTCGATCTTTTCTAGTTCTAAGCATAGAGAATGAGATTATTCTATCTTCTTTGTTTTCTGCTTTGAGATTAGTAAGGGTGTTGGATGTAATGGATGTGGAATTTCCAGAGTTCCCAACAGAAATACTTCAACTTGTCAACCTACGCTTGTTAGCTATCCGCTGCCATTCAGGTATACCTAGTGGAATATCAAGATTGTGGAATTTGCACACCTTGATCGCTAGCACGGACTGGAGTGCACTCCCATTGGAGATATGGGAGTTGTCCGAGTTGAAACATCTCAAGTTGATTAATAGGATAATGTGGTTTCGAGATGAGTGGGTGAAAGAAATTGTTCACAAGAAGGTGCAGACAATTTCCTTGGTGGGGCTATCTCGTTCACTAATTATGAGGGGTTTCTTGGAAAGTATTCCAAATATCAAAGACTTGGAAATCTATTATAATGATGACGACTTACAGTCGAGTGCAGTTGATCTTAGCCATCTTGACAAACTCGAGACATTAAGATGTCAATCTGCAAATGTTAGAGATAGTCGTGGTTTTTGGTCCACACTCAAATTTCCTCTTGCTCTTAAAAAACTAACTCTGTATGGAATTGCATTATTTCCAAGAGTGTCTACGCTTTTGGCCGCATTGCCAAATCTTGAGGTGCTCAAAATAGAATATTGTGCCTTCGAAAGAAAGGATGTAGAGTTGGAGACGCCGGATGAAGCATGGGAGGTAATTTTAGAAGATGAAGCGGAGGAGGAGGTGGCAGAAGTTGAAGAGCGGGAGGTAGCAGAAGGAGATGAATTCCGTGTGCTGCAGTTTCTCAGTCTTGCATACTTGAGACTGAAGCATTGGAGAGCCGATGAGTCCAACTTCCCTAGACTCTTGCATCTGCGTCTAACAGATTGCGATAAACTAGAGGAAATTCCCCCAGCAGCATTGGAGACATCCAAACGCTCCAATTAATCGAGTTACAATATTGCTCGGATTCTGCTGTGGCCTCAGCAAAACAGATTCAGGAGGTGCAGCAATCTGACTACGCCAACTACAACCTCAAACTTCGTATATAAGTTATGACTTTCTGTTTCTACTTCATAACAATCAAGATGTAACTCTTCTCCCTTCTCTAGAAAATATAGGCAAATATAGTTACTTTTTTGGGTAACCTATAGTATAAATTAGATACAATGTTTTTATTTTTATTTTATTTGCTAAATTAGTACATTAATTTAAAGGCTCTAGAAAATATAGGCAAATATAGTTTCTTTTTGGGTAACCTATAGTATAAATTAGATACAATGTTTCTTTTTTTTTTTTTTTGCTAAATTGGTACATAAATTTAAAGGCCGCGTCACAGAGGACTCGAACCCGAGACCTTTGGCCTCGGACATTAACCTCTTACCACTAGGCCAGTACAATGTTTCTTTTTTTTGCTCTCTCGGACACATATGTTAATCATAGAGTATATGTGTATGTTAGTTCATGTTCGGCTCACTAAAAAGCTAACTCCTATGCAGAATGAAGTATCATTCATTGTTACAACCAAAACTCGGAGATAGTACTTAAAAGTCTAATCTTTCACCTAATTAATCAGAGGGTGCAATACAACATAATCTAATTTTGCGTGGTATCAAAATTGGAATATCTGAAGATAGTACTTAAAATCTAATCTTTCACCTAATTAATCAGAGGGTGCAATACAACATAATCTAATTTTGCATGGGATCAAAATTGGAATATTTGAAGATAGTACTTTTTATGATTTGATTTAAATATAAATGTTGAACGCTTCGTTGTTTATGGACTTTTGCCAGTGTTTCTAACTCTGTCTTTTCTCAATGAAATTACCCCTCGGTTTCTCAAAACAAAAAAGATCATAGTGGTAGCATCTCCTAATTTAAAATAATGCAAATCTTGGACAGATTGAAGGCATGACAGGGAAACTACAACTACCCAAATAGAATAATAACCAACTAATCTATTTATTATTATCAATTAACAACTTTGAATTATCTGCTCAAACAAGCTGACATGTTATCGATTTCATTATTCTTGTGATTCATACAAGCTTTCCTGTCTTTGTGAGTGACAAAAGATCATAAAGAGAAAAGAAATGGCCTATAATCTTCAATCCCTCATTACCGTTGTAGAGAAAATCTTGGATCCTGAGCAAACGCGATGGATTGTTGATCACAACAAACCACAGCTCCAATCGCTACTCCAAAACGCAGTTTCCCTGCAGCAGATTCTTGAGAAATATCCACTCACCAAAATAGAGACTTTGGATAGCCAAATCAGAGATGCAGCACATGAAGTAGAGGATATGATTGAATCACAAATGGTTGATCAAATGCTCTCGTCTGCTAAAGGAGTGACCTTGACTTTTTCCACACCAGATCCGCAGCAAGTAACACGAGATCTTCATTCAGCAATGGAGCGAGTGATGAAGCTCGTGGAGGGGAAGACGATGTCGAGTGGAAGTTCATCAAGTGGTGCTTCTTTCTTGAGTTTGAGGAGCGTTGTGGTGGGAGTTGATGCAGATCTGCTGCAGTTGAAGGATCGATTGATTGGGATGCAGAGCAAGCTGGAGATCGTGCCCATCGTTGGAATGGGCGGGATTGGTAAGACCACTCTTGCTCGGAAGATCTATGAAGATGAACTCATTGTTTCTCGCTTTGAGTATCGTGGTTGGACCACAATTTCACAAGAATATAATATGCGTGCAATTCTATTAGGCCTTCTTCGTTGCATAATTGGAAATTCACTTGATCAACATACTAAAAAGCCTAATAATGAACTGAAAGATGTTTTGTATCAGAGCTTGTACGGTAGAAGATACTTGATTGTATTAGATGATATGTGGAGCACCCAGTGTCGGCCCTGGCTAAGAGCCAAGTGGGCATTTGCCATAGGCCCCAAATTTATGGGGGCCCCAAAATTTAAAAAAAAAAAAATACTATATCTTATAAAAAATAAAAAATATAGATATTATTGAAATTTGTATGATTTTTTTCTCTCAATTCTAGTAATTTTATGCATTAAATATGAGATATTGAAATATTTTGATCCGGATGGTTTTGTTTCTCAAAATGTTAGAAGATCTAATTTATTTAAAAAATTACTTGATCCGTGTTTTCTTGATTATTATATTTTATAATTTATATTATAGATTTAATTGTCAATGAATATACAAACTTTGCTCAAATTTTGATTTTTAATAAAAAATACTCCCTCCGTCCCATTCATAATGTCCCACTTCCCTTTTGGTTGTCCCATTCATAATGTCTCATTCCCTTTTTGGCAAAGAAAATACACACAAAAAGCATGTGGACCCTATGTGGGCCACATCTCCTTACACTCATAAATTTTTCCTCCTTAATCTTTGTGCCCAATAAGGGGACATTATGAATGGGACAGAGGGGGTATTTTTTTTTTTTTGGTCCAAATACACAAACTTTACGAAGTTTTGGAATTCAACCTAAGTCCAATGTTCATTACTCATCAGGCAATACCTTGATTGTTTGGAGTTCCATTAGAAATCCGAAGCTACCGCTCAACCATAAAGTTATAGTTAAGAACTTTATAACGGTAGCTTCGAACTGTCCATCGGGCTCCAAAATTTCTCAAAATTCGTCAAATTTTTAGCAAATTCTAGTTTTGGTTAAAAAAACAAAATTTCAATAAAGTTATGCATTTATATGCAATTAAACATAATATTAAAGTTACGCAGGTAGTCACGCAACATAAAAGACATCAAATGTTATATCTTGTCAAAAAGATGATTCTCGATATTTCACTTATTGAGGGCCCACTTTTAGTTTTTTGCCTAGGGCCCCCGAAATGTCAGGGCCCGCCCTGTGAGCACCACTTAAAAGTATTTCCCAGACAATAACAATGGTAGTCTGCAGCATCAGGCTCAGTTGCTAAGCAAGTTTGATAGCTGGAATGTTTTGGCTGGATGTGCATGCGAAATCGATGTGGAAGGTCGAATCCCCAATAAATCAACACGTAAAAGACATGCAATCCCTTCACCTCTAATATAAAAGGGGACGCCCCTCCACCAACAACACCACCACCACCTCATAAAAACACACACATACTCTGAATTCTGACAAATGGCGGCAATGAAGGCGGCACTCGCAGCGGCTCTCCTGGTGGCCCTAGTGGCGGCGGCCAGCGCAAGCAGCTACACAACCATCATGACAACCACCTCCTACGACGAGCAGGGTCGGGGGCAGTGCA
>JAYJMF010237069.1:0-14557 GCA_036873715.1 Salvia sclarea
TTGTGTATGTTTTTATTTATTTTTTATTAATATAATATTAAATTTTAATAATTATTATTTTTTATTTTAATATTTAATTTGAATCAAATTTAATTAAAAAAATGATGAAGTTGAATAATTAAAATAGAATATTTATTTTTTGCTGTAAAATAGAGTAGATGATTGGGAATAAATTACTGTTTCCGCTGTATAATAGAGATAGAGCTGCTGTATTATTGTGCAAACTGTTGGAGATGGCCTTACGACCTCTGCTTAACGTTACGTTGCAAATTTTGTGGATTGTCTTAGGGTCTGAAGCCTCTCAAGTAGGACTCTTACTAGACGTCACAAATGTTTCAGGTATTGTTTCTCGTTAAAATCTGATTTCCGCCTATAATTTTGGGAAAGTGCCATTTTATACATTTGAACTTTTTAACAAATATATATCCCAACACATTGAAATTTACACCAAAATACCTAACATGCCATATTATTTTAAATCTAACCTATGAAAAAACTTTAGCATCTGAGAGCTGATAATCTATTAATTGATACCTAGCTTGAAGAAAATTATCATTGTTTGATGGTTTTTCAGTAGGCCGAGTCAGCTCTCGGCTGCTGGAAAAGACTAGGCTACCAAAAGACTAGAAAGAATAGTTGGCTGATCAACACACACATAACATAAAACAAAGCAGTCAGCTTAGAGTGCATATTATTGTTCAACTCTGTTTGACAGACTCAAATATCTTAGTCTTATAACATTCTTTCAGGCACTCCAGAAGAAGATTCATGGCAGCAAGATATTTACAACACTCCGAATCCCTCCATAATTAGTATCCTCCCTGTATGAAGGCATTCAGACGGTTCAACTCCTCGCGATGCTCACTCACAACTGCACGAACCACATCTCCGATGGACACCATGCCGATCATCCCACCTTCACTGATCACTGGAATGTGCCTGATCCTATTATCTGCCAATCAAGAGTTTCAAGGAGGCCAGCAAATTTAGACTAGACTGTTGAAAAATGGGAACTATCGACACCCGAAAGTGGAAACTAGTACCTGTCATCAACTGCATCGCCTTGAGAACTTTAGTATCTGGTGTTACTGTTATAAGCTTGTTCTGCAATGGGTCCATTTACAGTTTATTATGATCCATATTGTAGTAATACATAAATACCATGTTTAACATGATAATCAATCTTGGACATCTATTTGGTAAAACCTAATGTGTGTGCATACCTCTTCAGTCATGATATCCCCAACTTTGGTTGACTTGGATGACCTTCCTTGCACAATGATTTTCCTCAAATAATCTAGAAAAGAAACAGTAGCATAACACCATCAAATCTTGCAAAGAGACACATTATTTTTGAGTTTATCTTTCAAGAATTGTGAATGATATATATACCTCTCTCTGTGATAATCCCAGCAATAGATTTGTGCTCCCCAGCCCCAGGCTTAACCACCACCAAAGCCCCAACATTATGTTGAGTCATCTTCAATAAGATCCACAAAACAAACACAAACAAATTGTAAGAATATCATCAAACTAGTGGAGCTGAGAAACATTGGTGGCATTTGAGAGAGGAAGCATATATACCGACTTCACAGCATCGTAGACAGTATCCTCCACGGTGCACCAGAGCCACGACCCGTCTGCAGTTTTCCCCTTGGCTGAGAGAACATCGGAGATGGTGGTGCACTCGAAGCCGTGCTCCTCCATACGAGCAGCAGGCGTGGTGGACTCGTGGCGTGCAAACATGAGGGAGCGAGCAGCTGGAGAGGCCACACGTAGGTGGCGAAGAACTGCGCTCTTGATCACATTGCTGTGTGAGAAAATAGCTTGGATTCCTCCTTGCATTGTGGCTATAACTAAGACCAAACATCACAACTAATCAGAGTTGCTTTCTTGGAAAAAGCATTGAATATTTTTCACATCTTCATTTGGAAATTAGAGCATAAAGGCCACTAAACAAGGTAAGATCTACAAGATAATCAGGCTATAAGAGGCTTCATCATTTCCTTCAAGATAGCTTGTTTCTACAACTTTTGTGCATAAACCTTAACACATAACAGTAGTTTTCTAATGGTTTGTTTTTGGCATATTGAAATAGATACTGAAGATCCATATATCTTTCAAAAGAGAAAGTGTAAATGTTATCTAATGAATTCTTTGCTTCTGCCCTTATAGCCATCAGATTTCAATAAAAATCCTCACTGGTAAAAGTGAGTATCATTTTCTTGAAATACAAACAGAATGGAGAAAATCCCAAATTCACAAACATATAAATCACCTCTCTCTCTTTGTCACACACACACAAAAACTGAGAAACAAAAGGGTAGAGAAGGGAAGAGAAATTTGAGCTTACCAGAAGTGAGATAATTGTGGAGTATGAAGGTAGCAAAGTATAGAGAGAGAGAGAGCAAAGAAGAAGATAAAAATGGATCTTTTTCAACTTATAAAAGCTGCCCCACAACTTCACTACCTCTCCTACTTTATATCCTTCACACACATAGAATATATATGTATTACATATAAATACACATTATTAATATTATAATTAATACTATATCTACATTCACTGCCGTCTTCAACTGTGCATGATCCATCATCCAGTAGGGACGACTCACAGATTCAAAGGGCCCACCAAGAAATTGGTGGTCATATTTTGTGATTCCTAATTTCTGGACAACAAACTAAATAGGATCAAGATTAGGACAGCCCACGAGCCTCTTAATTACTATAGTACCAACAAATAATTATACAAGTTTATTTAAGAGAGAGAGAGACTAGGTTCTACGTTTTCATTATTATATATTTTATCACATCTTCTCTTTTCTTTTCATTTCTTATTTCATGTTGTCACTATCGTCATATTTTGGGATTTAGTTATCATTATCCTTCTTTGAGAGGTAGTATGATGCTTGACCCCAAAAAAGCGGTACAGTGCTGTTATCGTATATTCATAACAAATATTGGATTGGGTATATATCAACTCAAACTTCAAATTATATTTAATTTTAATAAAAATGTTCTGAACTATTAAAAATTATTATTTATCCCACAATTATGAGTATTGTATCAAAAAATGTCCTACAACAATTTTCTGATTTTCCCAAAAATTTTGACATAGCTCGTTGGAAACAACATAAACACAAAATAATATACATCAATGTTAAGGAATGACGTACGCATGATATTTTTTATTCAATATTAATGTTTGGGAGTTAAATAAATAGTATTTTTTATATATATTTGAAACATCTTTAATAAAGCGAATATAATTTGAAATTTAAATTGATATTTATATTATTGGATATTTTCATTATGTTGATTTTTTATCGCCTGCACCAAATACACCTGGTCTTGTGATTTGTCCTTAACCATCCAAATGCATCGCTCAAGATTTCTCCTATAAATTCATCTCTCAAATTCGAAGAACCGAATATTTGAAATAGAAGAAAAACTTTTGCATGTCCAAAATAAACAAGTTATTATTTCATTGAAAAGGATGTACTAATAATATCTATAGTTGTTTTAGTTACTGAGATAAAGCATTATTATGTTGTGTCCAATCAAATTTCATTGTTGAACATTACTACAATAATTTTGGGCGACTCTGCATAGAGCACAAAACACACCATATTTTTGAACGATTCATCTTCCACTTGGAACATATCTAGATTTCCCTCACTGAAAATATGTACCCAAAAAGAAAATAAATTAATTGCAATGCCAATGCCAATGCCCTGTCGTTTATCAACGATAAAATCAAAATTGTTAATAACTAATACTCTCTTCGTCCATTAAAAATAACGACAAAAGTATTTTTAGAAAATGTGAATAAGATGATATTACACTTTATGTAGAGAAAGGAACCCTATATATGGTAGGATGTATAAATAAATTAAAAAATAAAAGTATAATATTGTAGAATAATATTTATAGGGACGTCCAGGAAAAAAAAAAAAAAAGAAGAAGAAGAAGAAGAAGAAGAAGAAGCAGCTACGACTATTTTGGATGAATGGCATAAATAATAGTTAAATCTCTATATATCTAATAGCACTTGTCCATCAAAATGACACAATACTCCCCTTTGGCAAGGCAACTAGTGGTCCTACCTCATCTAAAAAACGATATTTTGCTGATTTCAACTATGGTTGATGCAATCAGTTACCTAATGTACTTCCTCATCATTTCTACTATTATCAAGTAACTAGCAAATATAAGCAAAATACTAGACAATAATGAAATGGTCAAAAATCGATCGAATTCCATATTTAAATTGAAAAACTCATAGCTGAATTCCATTAATATTCTATATCCCACATGGATTTTGTGAGTAGCCTTAGCTCTATAGAGCAAAACTAAAGCAGTCATATATTAATCCACTTTTAATAAAGTGTTTTAATAAAGTATTATTGATCCGACTAAGAGTATAAGTGTAGTACGCATTGTGTTATCTAATACTTGTCCAAGTGAGAGATTGAAAAATATATTAAATATATGGACTTTAGTTAATTAATTGTTGAATTATTAATTAAATAAAGCGGACTTAAGAATATAAGCCCATAAAACTAGGATTTATGAAGACATCTTATTTATTTATAAATAAAATTTATATTCTTTAGTCAAAACACAAAAAGATAATTACCTCATATCGCAAATTGAATTTGAGATTTCCTAGATTTCTACAATTGAAATCTGTATCGGGAATTATCCTGCATCGGATTGATATACACGTGGATATCATAATAGTGGATTCAATTGTTGCAGGAATCGTTCGTTGGAAGCTTTGCAAACTGTAAGTTTGCTAACTAGCGTGTTTATTGGCTCATCGCACATAATCAATTGTAAGTCTAGATCTAATCTTGACTGTTTTATTCCGTTACGTATCATTAGATGATGTCAAGAAATCTAACAGTGGTATCAGAGCACAGGGCTCGATTTATAACTGATTATGTTCTAATTAATTGTGGTAATTTTGAATTTCGTTTTTAAAATTATTTTCGAACTTTAATTTTGACTTGGACGTCAAAATTTTGAAAAAGAAAGGGTTTCTGAATTGGTTTTTGAAATCAAATCATGAAAACTGCGTAATTGGTTTTTCTTTCTTCGAATTGGTTTTGACTTTTTGAACAATTGGAGCTGGGCTGGGCTCCGTGTTGTAGGCAGACACTTCTGTGGGCCATTTCCTAGTGTTAAAAGAAGCCCATTTTGGGCTTTATATACGTAATCATTGTTAATTTGGAATTAACAATTATAAATCCAATTACGTATTTAATTTTATTAATTAGATTATAAGTTTTACCTTATTATTATTATTATTATTATTATTATTATTATTATTATTATTATTTAATGATAATAGTAATTGATTATTTATATTAATTTAATATTGATATAAAAATCATGAGTTTTGCTTTATTATTATTTTGAAATAATAATAAAAATATAAATATTTATATTAATTTGGAATTAATATAAATTTTGAAATCCATTTTTAATTAGAGAATTTATTTTAATTGGATTAATGTATTTATTCATTGAGTCTTGTTTGATACGTTGTGTGATTAACATGCTATTTGATTTTATGCTTAATTTAACTATATTAGTTAACGACTGTGTGTATTGTATAGGTAGGCGGCACCCAATACTTGTAGTCCATGTTACTATGTTTGGGTAGACCGTAGACGACACCTAATATTTATGGTCCGCATTTTATGCCTGGGTAGGCGGCACCCAGTAATTGTTTTGGAATTAATATTAGATATTAAATTAAACAATTAGTATCACATCTTATTATCCCCACTAAATACAAGTTTTGTTTTTTAAACAAAACGTGTCGTCCATCATAATTGTTTTAGATAACTTAACATTTTCATCCAAGAGTTTTATACCCTTGTGTTTACTCTCAAATAGACAAGGTCAAGGCTCACTCATAGATGTATAGGTGGCATCGTGTGATAGGGTTGACTTGCTTAATTATTTTGTATCACCCTCATGATCAAAATAATTAGTGGACACAAATTAATTGGATTAATAAACCAAGAGTTGCAAAAAAAAATTACAATTTGCTAAAGTGGTTTATTGTGGTCATCAGCCATCGCAGATGCTACAATAATATTGACTTGGATTGTCACAAATTATGGAGGCAATTGGATTGGAGGCCTACTGAGTGATATTATTATGGTCATCAACTCTCGCAGAGGCTACAATAATATTGACTTGGATTCTCACAAATTGTGGAGGCAATTGGATTGAAGGCCTACTGAGTGATACTCCCTCCGTCCACGAATAGTGTTCCACTTTTGCCATTTAGGGTGTCCACAAAGAGTGTTCATTTTTCATTTTTTGGCAAAAAGTACTTAATAACTCAACCCTCACATGGTGTGGCCAATACTCCACTCACACAATTCATCTCACTTTTTATTAAAACCCGTGTCATCCACAAAGTGGAACACTCTTTGTGGACGGAGGGAGTATTATTATGGTCATTAGCCCTCGCAGAGGCTGCAATAATATTGACTTGGATCTTGGGGGTGCAATATATGTTAAATTAGTGGGAGCTAATCAATACAGCAAACCCTTGTTTGATTAGTGATAAGAATGTGATCTTTGTTTACTTTGTTCTGATTTGCTTTTCTTTATTTTAATCAGATAATATGCCAGCTTTAACTTATAAATGTTTGATAGATAATAAGTTAGTTGGGTCAAACTTTTAGGATTGGCTTCATTGCTTGCGCTTGATGCTAAGGCAAGATAAGATTGGATATGTCTTTGACATATCAATGAGTGTTATCCCCGACAAAGAGTTTCCTGAATATGCTTTGTTTGACGAAGATGTTTATAAGACACATGTCGGAGATGTTGAAACGGTTGAATGTATTCTTCCATGAGTGAGGAACTGTGAAAGCAGCATGGACACATTTTTTATGTATACTTCACAAGCTCAGATAATGGAGTATGAAATCATCAGAGATCTCCTCAAGTGTAAGTTTTATGAAGGGAACCAAGTCTCAGATCATATTTTGAAGATGATCGGATTGACTGAGAGGTTGGCTACGTTTAGAACAATGCTACTATATATCTTATGTCTCAATCAATTGATATTGCAATCTCTACATGTTACATATGAAAATTTTATAGTGAACTTCCATATGAATAACACGAAGGTGGGATTGTCGGAGCTTCACAACATGTTAAAGAGTTATGAGTCTTCTACTTCCAAAGGAAAGTATATACTCATTGTGAGTTCTTCTACTCAATCTTCCAAAGGAAAGAATAAACAGAAGTAAGAGAAAGCATCAAGTGTTGCAGACTTAGACCTTAAGGCTCCGTTCTCTTTGATGGATAAATTATCATGGGAAAATGAGGGAAAAGAGAACATCCACTCTTTAAATTTTCCCTTGTTTTCCATCTCTTTGTCTAAAAAATAGAATTTTACTCTTTCTTCCTTCTCCTTTTCACTCCAATGGAAGGAAAATCTTATCACTCCTTGTAGATGAGATAATATTTTCCATCCATTGAAGAAAAGGAGGAGGAAGAAAGAGTAAAATTCTCTTTTTTAGATAAGGAGATGGAAAAGAAGGGAAAATTTAAAAGGTGAATGTTCTCTTTTCCCTCATTTCCCATGATAATTTATCCATCAAAGAAAACGGAGCCTAAGAGTAGAGGAGCTCAAAAGAGCTGAGTTTGGCAAAGGATAAAGTGCATATCTATCATGAGAAAGGGCACAGGAAGAGAGACTGTCTAAAATTCAAAGCACAAGGTGTGTTGAATGGCAGCTCAGGTATGCTTGACATTAAGATAAATATGTCTATCTATTATTCACAATCATGTGTATTAGATACTAACTTTGGCTCATACATTGTAACAATATGCAGAGATTAAGTGATAGCAGGAAAATAATACCCGATAAATTCACCTATACGTGTGAAATGGAGCAATAGGTGCTACTGAATGCATAGGGAATTTCATATTAGATCTTCTTTCGGGATATTGACTAGATTTACTCGTTTGGCATTTTGTTTTGATTCGAACACTATTATTTCATTCGAATGTAGACATTGACATTTGTTCTTCCATTTTGAAACAATAGATGTTCATTTTGATTAATGAGTTTTTTTAATGGAAGTATCTCTTTTCGAATGTTTTTTATGCATGTTTGACCGTGAAAGAAATATTCTCAATGTGAAAAAACAAAGTACCTAAGTTAAGTAATACGAATAAAACTACCATTTTGGCACTACAGACTTGGTCATATCAATGAGAATGGAATGACAAGATTAAGAAAAATATATTATCCCGCATCATTAGATTTTGAGTCATATGATGCTTGATACAATCACCTAATGCCCTTACTCCTTCTTCATTTCTACCATGTTATCAATTAACTATCAAATATAAGCAAAATACTAGACAAGAATGAAATACAATCACGATGAGAAAATGAAATTCCATATTTAAATTGAAAATCTCATAGCTGAATTTCATTAATATTCTATACCCACATGAAATTTGTGAATGACCTTAGCTCTATAGAGCAAAACTAAGACAATCATATAGTACTTCACTAATCTAACCACATAATAAGTGGTAAGGCAGTCAGTCATATAGTACTTTATTAACCAACCATAGACTCGATAATGAATAAGGATCCTGTCATATTCTCCCACTGTCAAGCTGAAGCCAAATTTGTAATCCTTCTTTCGGTGATCTATGATTTTTTATCGCGTTAAAGAAAATGCTAATTACCACGTCGTAATATTGGGCCAATTGAACCCCATTTATATGGGCCAAAGCAGACCACACAAATTTCAAAAATCTTCCATTATTGATGTTGCTCCTGATATTAGATCATCTCCTCTATGTAAGGGGACAGCTCAACATATTCAGCAAAAGAGTGATACATTTCCAAATCAGCATTATGTTGAAACCAAAGAAGATTCTAGAGTGTAAATCAAATGATTACAAGTGTTATCTTCTCATTGATTCCGTACATTTTATATGTTGGGGTGAGGATTCATCGAATTCTGAGCAGATCGATCTATCGTCGTCACTTTCACGACATAGAGAATTTCGAAGAGGATGTCGACATGATAGACATTCAACCAGAAATGGGGCGGCGGTGGGTGAGAATTCATTAGATTCTGAGAGCAGAGCGAGTCGAAAACGACGGTCAGACTCTATCCGATCACGTATCACCCGGATATTTGGAGTGAGCCATTTCTCACTAAGGTAATTAATTTAAAAATATTTCTTTTCTCCTTCATGCAAATGGTTAAGGAATTTCATATTTCGGAAAATTCATTTAGGTCCGGCATAGTTGGCTGAGGACCGGATGCATTCTAGGCGTCCCGAATCAATGACAACACCAATACGTTTTCTAAATTAATACTTATTGTGTGTTTAAATTTATTATTTTGTTGAATATATTGTTGAAATGTTTTAATAATCCATAACATATAAAAAACTGAGAAAATGTATCAAAAATGTGTTTTTCTCATATAATAAAAATAAAAATAAAAATTAGCCCGTTAATATTATAAGATACTCTCTTCGTCCATAAAAGATATCATACATTTGATTGACATGCGGATTAAGAAAATAGTTTGTAGGTAATTTCTATAGTGTTTAAAGGGTCCGCAGTTTATTAGGAAGATTAAAATATAAGGAGATAAAATATGGGTGGTGTACTAAAATAGAAAGTAAGATATTTTTCGTAGAACGTCTAAAAAATTGTATGATACTTTTCGTGGACGGACCATTTTTTAAATTAAATTACGCGTTGGCCACCTTATTTTAATACATAATCCATCAAAAGTCATGAACTCATGAGTTATAAGGCATTCACAAGTCAACAAGATCCAAGTCGTGAAATGCCTTATTTTTTCCTTGATTTACGAGTTTGCTTATTCGAATTTGTGAAATCAAGGCAAATATGGCATTTCATAAGTTGAATTTTGTTGACTCGTCAAATTACATATTATTGCCTTGATTTCACTAGTTCACATTTGCTAACTCGTAAATTCACTTATTTTATACTACAATTTTTATTCCCGGGGTAAAATTGTAAGAGTAACTATTTTTAATTTTTTATCTAATAATTTTTTTGACTATCATAAAATGACTAATTTAATATTCATTCTTAAAAAATTGTATTTTAGAATGTCCACATTATAATATACAAATTTTTCATGATTAAAGGTATAAAAATACTAGTGAATATATGATTAAAAAAAAACATTCAAATGTATAATCAAAATAGTTTCTCAATAAAGATAATTACTCCATTTGTCTAGTTTGACTCATTTTTGGGTCACAAATATTTGTGTTAGGCCGCCGGCCTAACGGTTATGCCAATTGTTTACCGCTTCTATTCTAAGCCATGAGTCGAGCGAGGGGGCCGAAGGCGAACTCGGAGCGAGCTTAAAGACAAAATTATTGTTGGTGTCATTATCTATATATTAATTGGGTCGGCCTATGGTCTGCCTAACGTAAATGTGCCTCTTTTTGGATTGGTCCACTTGACTTTGCATATTTCCTTTTTAGCAATCACTTTACACTATATCAAATATGTGTCCCATACATTTTTACACCGCAATCTCACTCTCGAAAAGAAATGTGCCAAGTCGAGCGAGACAGAGAAACTAGTAAACAATTTCATATAATGCATAGACAATATATTTAAAAAAAATTAAATTTTAATTATTTTGATTATATAAGTGAAGTGTGGTGACTGTATTAAAAACTTATTTTTATTTCTTTGTGTAGTTTCTTGTTGGGCCATCATCTCCAGCATCACGGTGTTATATGCGGACCTCTGCATTAATGGCGATTACGCCATTCAAGCATCTGCCCAAGAGTTGTTCGATTGGGTATGGTCATAGGGGATTATCAGACGAGATGGGCTACGGAAATTATTTAGAGAATGCTTGACGTTTGTCAAGTTGTTTGGAGTATATCCTGAGAGTGTTTATCCATGGCCAGACAAATCGATGTTGTAGCAACACGCATCGTATGTCATACTTGGATTATTTTGTAAGGATATTTAAATATTCATTTTGTGTCTGAATGTGATTTTTGTATGAATTATTTTCATTTAATTTCAGGGTACTAAGATTTTTACTAGAGCTTTTAAAGCGATTTCGAGGAATGATCATGTAGCTATTCTGGAGAGACAGAGGCTCCAACCCGTCATCAGGGGTTTTGTCTAGGTGGTTCTTCCCTGAACCTGGGCCGTCATCAGAGGAACAAAAAACCGCTTTTGTGTTGATGTTTTTTATCCTCAGCAAATTGATGACTCTTTATGTCTTGGGAAACAATGACAATTGCTTATTCTATTACTATAGAATAATATTGTTCTACTTGCTATCATCATTTTTTTTTATTGATAGCACAAATGAAACTACGATAGGGAAAAATTTTGGTGAAAAAGAAGCAGGCACTTTGTAAGGTATGAATTTCTTTCTTAAATAGTTTATAGTTCACACTCTCTAGATATTATATTATATTATATTTTCTTTTCATTTTTCTTTCTCTTAATCTTTTTGAACATATGGGCTCCTTTGTTACTTTTTGGCCAAATCACCGAGCCAAGAACACAAGAAAGCTAGAGAGAGAATATTTGGAGAATGCTAAAAAGCTTGTATTGCTTTTAACTTGAGTGATTACAAATGAATGGCCAATGACCTATTTATACAAGTGTGGCAAGGCCACGGGACTATACAATTGTAGGCCAAGTCCATGGGCCTATCCAAACCTATCCAAACTTATCTAAACTTATCCAAATTTATCCGAATCTTCTTAGGGTTCTAGAGATTTTCATGAAACCTCGGTAATCAGGTTCCGAAATGTGCGGGACAGAACATTCTCCCCCACCTAAGTTGAAGCCGTCCGCGACGAGACCTTAGCATGGTATGCTCCAATCCGGTCCCAGAATTGCCACAAGTGCTCGTCATGCTCCCAGCTACTCTCCGTGTCCGGAAGCCCCTTCCATCTCACAAAGTACTCCTTGTAAGGTGGAACACCCCTCCTCCGGACCTCCCGGTGTGAGATGGTTTCTTCCACTTCCTTGTCGAATGAGGTAACCATGGTCGTTGGTGCCCTCTTCGATGTCCCTCGTGTGGGTTCCTCCGTGCCTTAAAGATATGGCTTGAGTTGACTCACATGGAACACGGTATGAATCTTCAACTTCGACGGAAACTCCAAGCGATAGGATACGTTCCCCACACGTTGCTCGATCTCGAATGGCACTTCATATCTCCGGATAAGCCCTTTATGCACGGATCGAAAGACATTGAATTGTTGAGGGAATAACTTCACCATCACTCGATCTCTCTCGGTGAACTCGACCGCCCTCCTCTTGAGATCTGTCCAGTTCTTCATCCGCTTGGCTTCTTTGTCCAAAGAAGCTCGAGCCAAGTCCGTCTCCTCGTGAAGAGTCTTGGCATAAGTGTAGCCGACGGGCTTTGTCCCGAGTACCCGTTGCGAGGCTTGTTGGAGACGTCAGTTGCCTCCCGGTCGCTAACTCGAACGGACACCTTGCTCTTTCGGAAGTTGTACGAGAATTGTACCGTGTCCAACAGTTTTGCTCAATCCTTCTGATTTGCGCTCACGAAGTACCTCAAGTACAATTCCAACAATGCGTTGACCGGCTCCATTTGCCCATCCGTTAAATGTAGTCAAATCAAATCAAATGATATATCCATACAATTCTTAGAAGCGGTTTGCCGATTACACTGAATGGAACAATGAATTCAATAAAAATAGGTTCGATAAACCTAACTAACTCTCCAAAAAATTCAAGACTTTTATTTAGTGTTACAATGACAATTAAATAGAGAAAATGTTGTAAAATATCTGAATATGTAAAGAATAAAAGTTCAATCAAATAAATATCCAAATGGTGTATTGCAAATTAAATTTTATAAGAGTATTTTTTAAAGGAATTATGACCTACCATCGCTCGGGTAATATTCTAGTTTATTATAACTTTGAGTGGTGCCCAGAATTGGACTTATTCACAAAAGTAGTATGTTTACTTATTTTCTTTTTAGTACTCCCTCTGTCCCATTCTTCTTGTCCCATTTCTTTGGGCACAGAGATTAAGAAAGTGGAGTTGATGAGTATGAGAGAGTATAGTACATATGGGGTCCACATGCTTTTTGTGTGTAAATTTTTGCCAAAAGAGGAAATGGGACAAGAAAAATAGGACGGCCCAATAAGGAAAGCGGGACAAGAAGAATGGGACGGAGGGAGTAATTCCTTATATATTTGTATATTACATGAATGAATTACGAAGGATTTTTGAAAATAACTCAATTATCCTTTGTTTTTGCCTTATCCTTTGTTGAAATCAATTTACCCTTGAATCTTGTCTTTACTTTTTCTTGCCATTGTAAAAACTTTTCGTGTTGTTTTCTCATAGCTCAACAAATTATTCAACATGATGCCGCTTTAAAAGCCTCATTTCGTGAATCTCGTAGCTCAATTATTTTATTCCCACACCTTTAAGATAGGAAGCCATGTTGTGTGTATAATTTGCTTGTGTTAGCATAATTTGATCTTGTTTTTAAATAGAAAATATTTTTTAATGTCCATAAAGTGATAGATTGGATATAAGAAGCATAATAAGATGGGAGATCGAATGGTTCCTTCAAATTGGGCCATTCATTTAATATATGTGCATGCATTGTACAATAAATAAGTGAAAGTTTGAACTTTTAATGATGTTTGAAAATTGAGTATTTCATTATTATTAATAAAATATTAATTATTAAATAAATTGATAATTATTAAGTTATCGATTAATTAATACTCCTTATGTCCCACTCCAATTGACACCCTACTTTTTGCACACATATTAAGGAAAATTTTATTAAGAACTTTAATGGTGTTGGGTTCACATCTTTTGAGACTAATTAAGCCTATAAAATAGTGACTTTTGTACTTTTAGAGATAAAAAAATATTTTTTGTACTTTTAGGCTTAATTAAGTGGACTAATTTATGTCAAATATGGCATGTGCCAATTGGAGTGAGACAACCCAATTTGGCAAGTGTGCCAATTTGAGTGGGACGGAGAAAGTAACTCTTTTAATTAATAAATTTTGGCGGTCCCATGAGTATTAATTTATAGAGTATCTACTGTAA
This sequence comes from Salvia sclarea, assembly GCA_036873715.1. Taxonomy (NCBI): domain Eukaryota; kingdom Viridiplantae; phylum Streptophyta; class Magnoliopsida; order Lamiales; family Lamiaceae; genus Salvia; species Salvia sclarea. Next base: position 14,141 of record JAYJMF010237069.1, read on the forward strand.
TTAAAGCAGAATCACGAAACATAACATGCTCGTAAGGGCTTGAAGATTTACCTCTTTGTGTAGACTCTTAGATTGTTCGATGTTGTATGTATGGTAGAGGTGTGCAACGGGTCGGACCCGGAACGACCTAGAAGAACCGAAGACCCGAAAGTTATGAATAAAATGGCCCGACCCGGACCAAGCTAGGGCTTAGGACCGACCTCGGACCGAGCCAAACACGTGCTCCGGGTTCGGCCCGGGTCCGGGTCAACCCGCAAAAAATTTATTTTTCAACTTCAAATCTTCTAACTTATTTACGCCTACACCTTGTTTGATGCATGTTGCACCCCTAGCTAGAAACGAACTATGAAAAATTATATATTTATTATTATTTGTGTTTTGGGCCTAACTTTTATAAAATAAATTAATATGTGATGA
>JAYJMF010237290.1:0-12074 GCA_036873715.1 Salvia sclarea
ATATAATAAATATTTCAAGCTCTTCTTAATTATATAAATATTATTTCTTAAGGATGCAATGCCCTAGTTAATGAGCCACCATAACTGTACTTACTTACGCGCTAATTCCTGCTACAGGAATTCGGGGTACTACAATAAGTCTAATGCATGACATGCATGGCTTAGCTTTATCATTATCTCATAATAATAATCATATATGTACATATAAGTATATACGAGACTTTTTATTTTTACTCGATAAAAGAAAACTTCACAGAGATAACGAAGGTTACCCCAATAAAAAAAAACAAGCAACAATCACAAACATCCCCAAGGATAATACATCCATTGTTGAAGATTACAAGAAGAAAAAACCTTAGCTTTGTTACAACCTAGCCACGCTCACGAGGTGAGACGAGACTAACGTGCATTGAAGGCATATAAGTACGAGACGAGACTATCATACATTATTCTGCAACCATGTAGCATATCGACGAGGCGAGACAAGACGAGACTACTTTGTATTGGAGGTAACCATATATTATACCGACAAGACGAGACGATACTACCTTGCATTAAAGGCAACCATATTGCATACCGACAAGACGAGACGAGACGAGACTACCATGTAGTATCCAGACAAAGCAACCATACAACACTCCAACGAGGTGAGACGAGACTACCGTGCATTGGATGCAAATAAGGATAAGACGAGACTATCATATTGTATTTCGAGGAGGCAACCATATATGCAACGCTCAAATAAGGTGAGACAATCGTATAACGTTCCAGCGAGGCAAGACAACCATGCGGCTAATCATGACACAAATAATTTAAGACAGTTTTGTTCAAATAAATCTATTGTGGGACCAACACAAATTTCACATGTTTTATAATCATGGATGTATAATTTTTTTATGTAATTCGTATCAATTCTAATATCAACCATCTATAAAACTTATATGTATTGAAACAAAATATTAATGAATTTGGACAATTAACGAATATTACTATAAACAAATTTGAGAATGATTAGTATACTAAATTTTAAATAAAAATAATTACAAATCATGGTATAAAGTGATTTCCGTCGAATTTCGATCCATTACAATCTAATTATTATGATATAGTTAAAGGCTAATAATGTTTTATAATAATGTGATGTGTTGAATTGTGAGGACTCTTATGGTGGACGAAACGGTGGATAAGTTTGTGAATTCATTTTCAAAATCTCCAGCCCCACAGATATTTTTCGATTTCCTCGTCCCAAGCAGAAGACAAGATGACAAAGGAAAGAAAATAAAATTAAATGTGGGAAGATAATAATGCAAAAATGGTCCTGACTAAATGAGTGCGAATACGTGACATAATATAAATATACATAATTTAATTTGTAAATAAAATAAAAAATAGTAGAGTTTTACCACCGAAGTTCTTTTAGGTATTATATTAATAGTGGTCCCAAAAAATATTACTACAACCTGCGAAATATGGTTTATAAATGGCACGGTTTTTTTCATGTTTTTTTTTTTTTTTGAATGTGGACAAAGCAAACGATCAATTTCAATAATAACATTAACACCTCCTTTGCCGACGTTGCATTTTGAAGGTGAAATGCTAAAAATTACTTTTTCCTTGAATTAAGGTGTTTCGGGTTAATCTTATTTTAGAGAATTTGTATCTCCAACAACTTATAGATTGTTTAAAAAATAGCTTATAGGATGCATGTTTCAATTACTTATAAATTAACAAAGTGTTTGGTAATAAAATTATAAGTTAGAAAGACAATTACCCCCTTCTTCCCGCTAATCTTGGTTTATATTCCTTTTTGGGTCGTCCCAAAATACTTGATCTTTTCTTTTTTAAGACACTTTACACACTATTTTTCAGCTTTTTATAAATTCTGTGTCGAAAAGCAGATGCTAGCTTAAGATGGGTGGGATGGAGGGAGTATGAATTTGAGGAAAAAAAATCACTGCTACATAGAGAAAAATGAAAAGAGATTAATTTAGAAGGATATATGTTTATAATATCAAATCATAATAAGGATTTAACATATTTAATTATGTATTTATATAATTACTGTATTGTCCATTCACGTCTTTTTGGATGTGCTATAATATATAAGATTTGATGCGCATTTACGGTAGGCCGGCCCAATTAATTTATAGATAATGAGACTGATAATAGTTATGATTTTACGGATCGTTCTGAGTTCGCCTTTGGCTCCCCTCGCTCGACTCATGGCTTAGAATAAGAGTGACAAACAATTGATCTAACCGTTTTTGTGTATAAATTTTTTGCATATGTTAGATACTTATAATATTTATTTCCATTACAAAAAAACTATTATAGTTTTGTAAGAAACCTATATAGTAATATATAGATTTTTGTTGAAATTGATAGTTACTTGTGCAGTTTAGCAAAATAAACGTGCCATTATTAAAAGCATATTGGACCATTTTATATTTTCTTTACATTTTGTGCAAATTGGGACCACTCTAATCAATTATTGTTTACTCTTTTAGTTATTTTCTTGTTTTCTTGAAACGAGCAAATCGCGACGTCTCTAGAACTTCTTCATTGCAGTTTTTGCATATTATACTTTCATCATTTTTGGAGAACGATGTATTGCAATTTTTTACAGGAAGCATACCATATTGATGCTTTATTTTCAGCTTCGTGAACATTTCCCATAAAATAAAATAAAAAAACCTCCTAATATGTGATGGAAAAATAATTAATCAATATAAATTAAGGATATTTAATTAAGTAAATAACTAGATGTACAAAAAAAAGGAATACCTAAAGTTTAGCTTGATTTGGGTAATGCATTAATTGCTCATACTCATACTTTTTTGAGCTATATATCTCTACAATTGAAATCATTCGAGATTATTATAGATACTACACTAATAATACTAAGATAAGTTAATTAATTTAGATTTCAGAACCATGATTTAGACTTTGAATTAAATATATAAGCAGAATAAAAATGGAATTAACCAGAATTCCTCGATTAATTCGAAGAAAAAAAATCTTGGAGCCCTACCAAATCAAACCAAGTTTCTAGCTTTAGAATGATCGAATCAAGACCGAGGAATCAATCCATGATAGAGCTCAAAGCTCCATTCTTATTCAAAAAAACTTGGTAAACTTGGTTAAAATCAACATGAGGAAACAATAAAGGCTACAAAAACTATAAAGTTAGGGAGCTACTTTGTTTTTTTCCGATCGAGATTTGTAGAGTGTCGTTCGACTTTCGCGGGATTATTAGTAGCCTCGGGTGAAGCCGTGTATGGTTTATCAAGGATTGTGCAATTACAATGTGTAATGGTGAAGATTGGCTTTGATTTGATGTAATTAACTGGGACTCTACCTATAATTATATAGGTAATTTAATAAGTTTATAGTTCAATAATTCTATTAGGAATAGAATTCTATAACTTGGTTGAACTCTATCTCTTTACTCTTTTTTTATTGAAAACATGGTAAATTCATAAATACAAAAAATATTTAATTATATTTATATAAATATTATAATTTATATATATAATTATCCTTAAAATACTATATATAATTGGGATAAAATAGACCATCCATATTTTGTAAAACACACACTTTTATTATGAGTATAGATATAGATAAACATTTTTCTTTCCAAATGAACTAGAACTTGATCATTTGTGTCACGCACCGAATCTGGAAGGGAAACATTGAAAGTCAAGACGTGACTAGGGTTGGATTTAAGAAGGCGTGGATAATAATAATAATAATAATAATAATAATAATAATAATAATAATAATAATAATAATAATAATAATAATAATAATAATAATACACAATACAAAGTACTGTATGATTATATTCTAAAAACTAAACAAACATATTGTTACAATAAGTTTTTAATTAATCAGTTAATAATAATAATAATAATTAATAACTATTGTAACAAAATGTTTGTTGTGTGATTAATAATTCTTGAAATTTAATTAATATTTATATTTTTGTAATAATAATAATAATAATAATAATTATTATTATTATTATTATTATTATCATTATTATTATAGTTTGCAGTTAATAAAATAAATTTTGTTAAATAAAGATGTAATGTAAATATCCAAAATTTGGGAAAAAGAATACTTAAGATTTGTGGCGAATAAGAATCCTAGAAGTTTTTGCACTGATTTTCTTATTTTTAGAGTTTCAATTAAGTTTCTATTTTTTTTTAAAAATCCATCCAAATATAGAAATTTAAATAATATTCGAAAAAAATATATTAACAAATTTTGTCTACAACATAAGGGTTTTTGTAATTTAAAAAATTGGTTCGGTTTAATTATAATTAACCGGCAACAACTACACTTTTCAATTTTTCCATCTTTTGGTTTCTTTACTTGTTTTATTGCAATAAAGCCGAATCAGTTAATTATAATTAAATTGAATCGATTTTTTAAATTTCAAAAGTTCTTCTACTTTGTAGATAAAGTTTGTTGATTTATCATTGCTCATATTTTAAACTCATAATATTATTTTTTTCGTACGAGAATCCTTGTCAAATAAACATGAGTAGGTTATAGACCCATTGGAACTCCAATGCTAATTATTCAAAATCGCGAATATAAGGAAAACGTTAGCATTGTGATGCAAAATTATGTCAAAGTTGTTATGTTAAACAAATTCTGAAAATAGTTGTACGTGACACCAATTCACACCGAAGCCATGTGGTAGTGGCAGCTGAGCTGCAGAAGTACAGTTAGGGGAATAATGTAGATTTCCCAGGCGATTTTCTCATTTCCCTAACAAATCCATCATTATACCTATTTTCGATGTTTTTAATCTATTATGTCGAATTGTGTCTCAACGTGATATTGGATTGGTGAGCAGTGTGGGTGACATTTTAGAACATGGTTTTTATATACACACTCCGTCCTTTTAAGTTTGACACATATTTTTTGACAGAAAAATTAAGAAATTGGTGTTTTCGTATGTAAAGTGGTTTGACCAATTTTCTAAAATAAATTTATTTTCTTCTTTGGCAAATACCATTATTAATTAGACAACCAAAAATATATAAGCTGTCAAACTTAAAAGGATGGAGAGTATATAGTATAGGGTTCGATTTTGATATTATCTTTCTTTTAGATAGTATATATTGTACTTAATTCAAATTACAAATTATGGTCATTTGGACATATAAATAAGTGATGCGTGTAATAACTTATTCCCTTCGTCGACGAAGAGTGTTCGATCCACTTTTGTCATTTACGGTGTCTACAAAGAGTGTTCCACTTTTCTTATTTGACAAAAAGGTGGTGAGACCATTTCTCCACTCACATAATATTCTTCACTCTTTATTACATCAATACTGTGGGATCATTTCTCCACTCACATAATTCTTTCACTTTTCATTAAAATCTGTGTCGTCCACAAAGTGAAACACTCTTTGTGGACGAAGTTATTTATTGTTTCAAATTTACAAATGATTAGCATGGTAATTTGCTAGCTCTACTTCTTTCCTCTATGCTCCTTCCATAACCTCTATTCTTCTTTTTCTTCTTCTACAATGTTGATGTTCGCCGAAGAAGAGAAAGAAATATATATAAAAATCATATATACCAACCTACATGGCCGTTTCGTGATTAAACTGATCGAACCAGATGGCCTAGTCCGGTTTCGAAAACACTAATTAACCAAGCCCAGACGTGATGCCATTCACCTAGAGAGATTTTGGTTTTATTCTTCGCATCCATGATAGCAAGATAATTAATCGTGTCGTCACTGGTGAGATATATTAAGTGTGGATAATGTTGGGGATCGACATGACATGATCTCGGCCTCATTCATCTCTTTTCGGGTTCACTTCTTGCGTTCATGTTGTTACAGATTTCTATGGAGGTTTTGAATCCCTTCCCAGTGATCTTTATGCAAATTGTTCTCATATAAAGGAATACATTGTTCTAGTATTTGCTCAGTGAAGTAAATTGGACGGCTCACAGTCTTGCCCATTTTATTGTTATTTCTCCAAATTTAATAATCTAGAAGTCAGATTTTTCATTTGGAATCACATATATTGTACAATTTGGTTTGAAATAATAACTTTTTATTTTTTTTGTTAAAGATAAATAAATCTACATGCAAGAGGTTGGAGAGAGTAAGTCTATATATGTGTTGGCCCAGTATAATCAAATGACAAATTAGAATACATCCATTTAAACCTGTATACAAAAAACAAGGGCAGAAACTCATATATCCTCGATATATATATATATATATATATATCACCTTATAATCTAGGGTGATAAGGGTAGAATAAGAAAGGAGTAAACCGCATATTAAGACAACAATAAAATTAGAAAAGTTAAATTGCATCTATTTGTTATTCCAATTTGAATTTATTTTATAGTAGTTTATAAAATTTTGAATATTATGTTTTAGTTTTATTTAGGCAAATATTTGTGTGCAGTTGATCCCACCCATGAGGTGGTGGGATCCGCGACCCGCAACCCGTCCCATTTGACCCAACTTTGACCCGGTCAATGGGTCAAAGAATAATATTTATTTATTTTATTTTATTTTAAATTTTTATGTTTAAAAAAATATGACATTATTAGTTATATGAAATGACATTATTATTTATAAAATGACACCTTTTAGTTTTGAGCTCATAGAAAAACTCAAAGACATGACTCGAGTGAGGGGGAGGCGAAGACGCACGCTGAGTGAGTTCAAAGACAAAAATTTTGCCACTTGCATTATCTATATATTGACATCTCAGAGCCGAAGGCGAAGAGATTAGTGTCATTTCGAATAAATAATTGTGCCATGTGTCAAGTTTGTATAAAGAAACATGACCATTTATCAAGATCGATTGAATTCACTAATTTAATAGAATTAAAAGCAGATGTTAATGTTTTGAAATATCAATGGATCACTTTTTACTGATTTCTATCCCATGGATATAAACTGTACATGTCTATTGAAGGCTTGTATATATAAGTAATTATGCATCTTGGACACATTCATCTCGCAGAAGTGCTAACCTACATGTGAATAGAATGTTCAAATTTGTAAGCATAGCCAATTTTGGTCCATCTTGGCAACATGCAAGAATTTCTCAATCTTTGATGATGATTTTGCTTAGACGCTCCTTAAAGAGGACTAACTTTGAGGCATGTGCAATCATAAGTATAACTTGGGACTTATGATTTATCAACATGGAACAGGGCTGATATGAGCAAATTCTTAACAGTCAACCATTTATCACTAGTTTAAAGGAATATACAAATTTTAGAAATACAATAAAAACTAAATTATTTTTAGAAAAAGGCCATAAATCTTTATTGGGCCTTTCTTAAATCCAACTTCATAACAAGTTCTAGAAATGTTGATAGTGGGTCAAACACATGACAATACAGTTAAACAATGGGCCCTAATATTTTTGGGCGGCCATGTGCTGGCCCATTCCACACAACCACCCCTAGTTAAATATGAAAATCCTTAATGCTGATTAAAACACAAGCATACGATGAGTGATGTGGTTTTGAGATGGATATGAGTCTTAATAAGCTGCTAAGGATGCAGCACCCGCATCGGTTTTTTTTTTTTTTTTTTTTTAAAAAGAGGATCTATATTGATTTTCCATTTCATTCCTTATGGTGACTCGGTGAATCTAATTATTTTTGAAAAAGTCTAATTGGAGAGCAATATTGGAAATTCTTAGAACATGTTACCACAATTTGTCATATTTTTTTTATAAGATTCACGAAAAATAGGGCATGTTACCACATTATATCATACTATATCGATATTAATGAAAATACGAGACACGTAATTATTGTTTTGCAAAAGTTCAACTATAATATTATGTGTCGTGAATTCTTAAAAATTGTTCAAATCTCATTTTGAAACCCAATTTGATTTTTTCATCACACGTGTTGCAGCGCGTATTATATTTTGGCGACAAACGTTTTGAATAATGAGATTACGAAAATAAAAGATGTAAGACAATTCTACCCCCCTTTACTAAAAATCCTACTACAAAAGAAAGTGTATAATCTTATTCTGAAAATCTAATTTGATTTTTCCACTTCAAGCTTCCCGGTATGTCAAATTCGTCACACCCTCAACTAAAAATCGAAAAAAATTGCTTAAAAGAAATCGTTAATTTTTTTACAAATCTCATGATATTTTTATAACATTTTAGTACAATTTTGTCTAACATTGGCGATAGCATGTTTTAATTGACGACGAAAATAAGAGACGTAATACGGATAGACAATCATGTGAAAATGGGCTGGTCTTTTGCACCCTTTACTAAAATTGTAGGGAACCGGACAGGATAGAACCGGAGGCGAAGAACCCCAATTCTCACAGGTAGAACAGAATGCTCCTCATATACATAAACTGATGCATTCTATTTCTACAAAGAAGAACGAATCTACACTCAAAATTGTGTCCCTCTCTTCATTGACTTCCTCTCCACCGCCGCCGCCGACTAGCTCCACCGTCACCTCGGCGACCTAATGCCAGCGCAGAAACGGCCGCGCGATAGCATCACTCCTCCGGCGTCGCCGTCGCCGCCGCCCGATGCGGAAAAAGGCGACGATTCGCAGCAAGGCAGCGAGAATCACAACCACGAACAACCTGAAGACGCCTCAGGTGCGCGCTCGATCGTGTCTGTGTGTTCATGTCAATGGACATGCATTATATCCGATACGCTGAATTCGAGTTTCCTTCACCATTTTCTGTTCCCGATTTCTTTGATGTTTGTTGTTTGGTTAGCTGATTTCGGTTTTTATGTTTTGGTTCTCAGATTCCGACAGCAGCTCCTACTCCAGCGGCGGAGAGAAAGACGAGTAATGTATCTGTATCTCTTTATGCGTGTGCTTTTATACATGTGCGCGCGCATGAACGCTGAGGCGTACATGTCTGTGTAACATTGCGAGTTTTTCCGTGTGGATTTGAGAGATGTTTGATGTGTTAGATATGCGGTTGTAGCTTGAGATCTGCCTGCTTTGGATTGTGGTACAATTTCCTAGCTTAGGTCTCGTTTAAGAGGATCTTTGCGATTGTTCTTCTAGGTTCCTTGTGTTTCCTTCTTTGGGATGTTTGTTGAACCTTGGTTTTGGTTTTAGCTGCTGCTATGTGATTTTTCTTTTGATGGATTGAACATGGCACGTGAAATCATGCATGATCTGCTCGGATGTAATGCGGCTTTAGGATATTTATGTAGTGGTTGAGTTTCAAGGGTATTTCAATCTGAAATGGTAAATTTGCCTTCACGTTCCGGCAGGCATGATCTCTGTTCTTTTGAGTTGATTTCTAGGGGATTGCTACCGTCAATATATTGCTGCTCTCATGTTAGTGCTCATCTGTCTGGGAATTGTATGAAAATGCCTAGTACTTTTTAGTGCATGGGGTTCCCAACCTTGTGTGGCTAATTAATGTGGGGATCCCTGTGTTCTTTGTTTATTTATTTATTTATTTTTGCAGTTTTGCTGGAATTTTGGCTGCATTCTGAATGCACATGTTATGACTATGATCCATATTTTGAGATGACATGCAGTCTTGGTGCAATGACCCAGCACTTGTGGCCTTCTTTGTAGCTTATATTGTCTAATAATTTCTCTAAATGTTATGCTGTTGAACCTCAGATTTATTGTTGTCAAACTGGCTGAAGTACGGAAGGAAGTCCAGTGTCCAATATGTTTAGGTATGTGTTCTTAATTTTAGTGTTTCAGATTTAAGTAAGAACTAAGAAGCATCATTCCGGCGTTGTTGTGTGTCCAATATGTTTAGATATGTGTTCTTAATTTTAGTGTTTCGGATTTAAGTAAGAACTAAGAAGCATCATTCCGGCGTTCTGCAACAGAAAGTTGCAGTTTTCTCTGTTTTGTTGAGGTTCAATTGTGATGCCTGAGATGATCAAAGTTAGTTAGTTCTATGAGTAAATTTCGGTCCTTCAATTAAACAGCTGTATTTGGGTGCTCGTAAGCAATTACAGTAGCTACGGCTGATGATTTTGAATATATTTCTCCAAGTTATCTATTCTGTTTACTAGGACTGAACTCCTCTCCATGCTTGAGGTCAACCATTTTCTATCGCCTATAGAATTTCTTTATTATCTTGGTATATGTCCATACACACGCCGAGCATATGACATCAAATGGTGTTATGCATTCTTTTACTTTTACCTTCAACAAGGTCAGTTCTTGCTAAATAAAATCGCGCAGTTGCACCTAACTAGTTTAATTAATGTTTGTGTCAACTTCACCTAGGTCACCATAGATGGGAAGTATGCTGCATCTAATTTGGTGTAAAGAAGAGCTTGATAATAAATCCAAAATGAAAAACAGGAGAAAAATATGAAAAAGAAAAGTCTCATGCATAGTTGTTTGCTATATTTTGATTTGACGGAATGGTTATTGGAGTTGGCAGTAATTTTCTAGAGAATGTCATGAGCTGCTTTATGCAGGAAACTGACCTTATACTTCTTATTATTAAGTTTTTTAAGTGAGACTTGTAATTTCTTTGTCCTTTGGTAATCTTTCCAACCAAATTACTCATTTCCAACAGTCACTTTATCCAAATTATCTGAAAGAACCTCTGGAATACACGAAACGGTTAAGAACCACAATGATTTATTTTCAACTCCTAATATGTCATTAATTATTGTGTATAATGCCTTTTTTTCTGTACTCATGAGCTAAGTAGAAATAATCTAATATCTATTGGTTACAACTTGTCCAGTGTGTAGTTTGTTTAAATCATTTTATTGACAGGCATCATTAGGAAGACAAGAACAGTCATGGAATGCTTACATCGGTTTTGCAGAGAGTGCATTGATAAATCCATGCGACTTGGGTACTTTATTGTGCTTCTTTTCATCTGATACCATGGGCAAATTCCTGCAATTTTGCTATAATGTTGATATCTATGCAGCAACAACGAATGTCCTGCTTGCCGCACTCATTGTGCTAGTCGACGTTCGCTAAGAGATGATCCAAATTATGATGCCCTGATTGCTGCTCTTTATCCAGACATTGATAAGTACGAGGAAGAGGTAACGGAAGAAAAAAATTATCCACTCTTCTTTTGGAAATGTAATATTTACTTTTGCTTTATCACCAAGTGTTTCAATTCACAGCAGGAATTGGCTTTCCATGAAGAGGAGAGAGCTCGCAATAAGCAGGTGAACAGATCAAGGTTTTGGTCTCAGACTTCAATCGTTCATGGGTGAAGGATAGTTCATTTAGGTTTCAGATACATCTCTCACTCAATGGGCAGTGAGGTCCAATGTTGAATAATTTGTGGCTTCACTTTTTGGTGAAGTGATCAATGGATTAGTGGCCTAATAAACCTTCTATAGTTGTTGTTTCATCATTAGGATGTCTCATGATTTTGCCTGACACTGCATTTTTTACTGAATTGCCTGGACCAAAAGATTTGCTTAGAATTTTTGTTTTATAACAGATCCAAGCTTCAATTGCCCAGACTTTCCGTCGTCAAGCTGAAGCTCTGGGAAAGAAACGAACAACTAGAGCTACATCAGCAACATTTGTTAGGAGGCAGGGCAATTATCGAAATTTGAGAGGTCGGAGAAACCGTGCTGCTGATCGCCATGGATCTGACGATGAGGAAGGTATCAATGGGCATGATGACAGCAAAGACTCATCATCAACTGACGAGCACTCTGAAGCCAAAACAAAAAGATACAAAAGATGGGGAGGAGCTCGCACTTCACAGCCATCACCAGGAGCTAGTGCAGATGATGCTAATGATTCAGAAGCAACCAGGGGAATACTTGGTGCATCTTCTACACCTCTTGGCAGTACAGAACTTCTTGCCTGGGGAAGAGGTGGCATTCGCAGTAATACCCGACATGGTGGCCTGAATTGGGCCAATGGTAGGGTTACTAGGGGTAACCGGTTGTCAAAGCTGACTAATCGTCTCAAATCTTTACATGAAAGTGATGAAGTGGTAATACTACATGTTTTGCCTTATTAATCTTGGAAATTAAATATTTAATGTGTACCTTTGTTATCATTAATATTTTTTGGTTGGGGGGGGGGGGGGGGGGGGGGTGTTT
>JAYJMF010238385.1:0-14527 GCA_036873715.1 Salvia sclarea
GCTCATTGATGTAGCATCGTGAGTTTGAGGGGGGATATTAGCATAATAGAATTAGAATTATATTCACATTATGTTAAGGTTATTTTAGTAATTCCTCATGAATGGTAGTTAACTTTTATATTAAAAAATAGAAAGCGAAAAGAATTATATATAAACCATAACCATGAATTTATCAATTCTAAGAATAAATTATTAATTTATAAAAGTAAATAATTGAATAATTATATACTATATCATAATAATTGGATAAAATAAATCCTAGTTAATGATACTAAATTAACAAAAGCATATAAAACTAAAATTAAAGAACATATTGAAAAATAATCAAGAAAACAGAAAGTGAAACACCGAATTTGATATATTGGATCTCAAGTAGAAGACAACAACCGAATCCCACCACATCGATGGACACGCCAATCCCAACTATTGGAATGGAATTAAGGGTAGTTTTAAGGATAGTTTTTTAGAAATAAAAAGGTTGGATGATCGGACCTACTTGTTTCAATTTATACATTATTTATCTTTATTTTTATTTAATAAATTAGCAATGTAAAAGTTGCTTTTGTACATACACCACTTAGAAATTAATTCAAAAGGTTAGAAAATCATAACTATTTTTTTATAAATAAATGCAGAAATTTTAAAAGGCCGCGTCATGAAGGACTCGAACTCGAGACCATTGGCCTCGGACATTAGTCTTCTATCATTAGACCAACACATGCACCCAAAAAAAAAAAATCGTGGCCCTAACATGACATAGTAAAAAGTAGTAGATGAAAGGTCTTACTTTTGAACCTATGAATACTTGTTGAATAGAGGGGAGAAGATGCATCCTCATGGTTGCAGTAATGTCAAATTTTTAGTATTGACAAGTATCATATTTAATCACAAATGCAATAAATTAAAGATGTCAAATCATAATGCAGATTCTTATAGTATCACGACATTTACGCTATGCATTGTGAAGACTAAACAGTGTCGAGCATAAAAATGGTTTGACATAATACAGTAATAGAGAGGGAAGACCTTTAGCCGTTGTTGATGATATTGCAGCAGCATCTTCTGGCATCGGAATTGCGACATCGTCTCCACCTTCATTACTCAGCAATAATACTTTGCTCGAGGCTGAAACGCTGCCCATTTCACCTCTTGTAACCAATTCACTCACCTTAGCCACTAATTAGTTTTTCTCTAGACCGGATTGTGCCCTTTCCTACATATATATACAGAGCCGAGGGAGGCTATGATATTTGATTTGAAAAGTTCAGGCAGTTGGGTTTTCTGATCTAATTGATCGGGACCACCCAACCCATAAGGGCAAAGACGATTGGGAAAATAGTAAAGAATGACTTCTAGTGTAGTCAATGCTGCTACGAGATACAATGGCACCCCTTTTTTTGAGGAAACCTCAAATAACATATGCAAACCATTGGAATTTGGAAGTATTATTCCATTTGTATTGGTCTATTTCAATTTTGATCCCTTCTAATTGTATTAATTATTTTAAAAGATAATCAAATAATTAACACATAATTAAGTAAAATTATATTATATTTTTACTACAAACAAATACTTTCTTAATTGATATGTATAAAGTATATACCAATATGAAGAAAGAAATAATTATAGCAAAGCTCAGTTTGTCGTTTCTGAAATTTAAGAATATAATACACATCCACACATAACTAACAAATTAATGAAAAAAAAAAATTGCACATCGAGATGGTGGTGCTGTAATTTAGTTTACACATACATAAGTTTAAGTTCACATTTTTCAGTTCTGATTGACTTAGACCAGCCAGCTGTCACCAGCCTTGAAGAATGAATCTGAACTCGAAAACATATATTTTCAATGTTAAATCCACAATGAATTTTATAAGTAGTCATTATTTTTTCACAACAGTACGTCCATTAAATAATACTCTGTGTCGAAACAGATTTTAGATTTTCCATATTTTATATTCGATGGTGCCATTACTTGCCCATTAATTTCTTTTGTTTTGGATAAAATATACATACGAAAATGTTTGCGTCTCATGTGGGCAACTCCACCTCACACGCATGATGCACCCACTTAGATTTCATAATTTATGCAAAAAATAAATGAGATGAAGTGGCGTATTCAGAATTTTAAATTTGAAAGTATGAAAAGTGCATAATTATATAACATAAGCAAATGATACATTATGCAACATTGCTCAATACTAAAAACATATACATTGAAATATTTATTAGGTCTATTTTTATACACATATTTAGATGATTTATGATAAACTTAAATGCATTAATATATTTTTAATTCTATTTTATATAACTAATTGTATTTTTGTGAATTTTGTAGATGCTCATATTATTTTGGAAGAAAGGGAATGCTTTTGGAAAGATTTTGATGACAAAGAAATTGGAAGGAGATCTACAAAGAAATGTATTATTATCATGGAAGCTTATATTAATTAGATGAACATTATTTTTAAGCCTTTAACTTTGTCTTTGTTACGACCTATTAGTTCAGTTAGTTTAGTAACAAGCTGTCGTTTTGCGTTCAAAATAAATTTATAATCTAAATGTTCATCACAGTCGTAGTCAGCAATCAATTTTGACTTTGTATGTATTTGGACTTCTAATTTCAAAATTCAGCCTCGAGCAATAAAATTGGTAGGCCCAAACTGCAAAGAATATTAAAAATGAGTCTATTACTAAATTAGTTAAAAATTGGGCCTAAATTGCGAATAATCCCAAAAATTAGGTATTAAATTGTAAATAACTTTATTGAAGATCCAACACGTAAGCTACTTGATTTAAAAAGTGGTGGGCAGTTGGGAACTGAGCTAATTCTAGCGAAGACAATTGGGAAATTTATAAGGAATGACTGAATCTGAAGTGAAAGCTGGTAATGTTCTTTTTTTTTTTTTTTTCCTTCTTTCGTTTTTCTTGTAAATACGTTTTTCCCTTTGCTGACGAAAGTCCACAAGCATAACTAGCATATATATACATTTATTCAATTGACTTTTCTAAACAATTGAATTAATCTTTTCAGCAAAGCAGCGTACATTTTTTTTATAGAACGTACCTTCCCTCTCTTTGATATTTAACCTGCAGTTTGATCCATTAGATTGATCGAGGTATAATTTAAATACTATTAGAGGTACCCCACCCAGAATTAGCTCCTTTGCACCATATGAGGTAGCCCTAGACAAGGAGAATGTTATGTCCAACATCAAATTAGTAATAAATTTCCTAAGTAAAATAATACGTATAAGCTAGCTTAATTTACTTTTCTAAAAATTTGAGTTAAGCTTTTGGTAAAAGAAGGACAACAGTAACGTATTAGGTGGTTGAGATATTCAATCGGAAACTATAGTATGAATATGAATTAGTACTGAATAAATCATTTTGGAGTTCATTTGGTTCACATTTTAACAACTTTTTACTTTTTGTTGACTTACTGCAGCCAGCCAATTTACCAGGAGTAGCTAGCGCCGCGTAGTACAGAACCGGAAAATATTTTATTATATTCTGAATTACTGGATTTAAAGTCTCATCTTGTATCTTATATTGTTAATAATATTTTCTAACAAACTCAGTTTGTCGTTTCTCCAATTAATTATGAGTATACACGGAACAACACAAAATTAAGAAATTAATGAGATAAAATGTACATGACATCGACAGTTAGTCTTTGGATATCGATGACTTAGAGCAGCCAACTAATTCACCAGCCTGGACTTGAAAATATTTTGCTAAACGTTAGGAAGGCCAATAATATGCACGCTTATTTAATTTGTGTTAATCAGATTTCAAGAGTTAATTGCATATATGTAAATATATGAATAATAAACTAGTTCTAAATTTAATTTGGATTTGAATTAATATCTAAAGTTTTGGAGTTCAATTTGTATTTAATTAAAGTTTGTTGATCAATAACTTAATTGTTTGAAATCCAAATGGATATTTGAAATTATTGTTGTGTATAGCTTTTCATTGTATAGCAGGAAGTAGTTGAAAACTAGTTTGAAAGTCAGATGGATTTTTTGAAAGATGAGGTCCGTGAAAGTTGTGGACAGAAGTATAGTATAGTACATAAATTGAATTGGACGAAACATGTTAAGACAATATTTGTAAACAGAAGCTTTAGATGAAATTACAATACAAAACAGCAGTTGAATTTGAACAACAACAACAACAACACGAATCACTTATTCATCTGTGAGCACATGTGAGATGATACTACTCCAGTCACTAGTTTCCTTAATTGACCTTGTCCTTATCTTGTTAAAGCACTGCGCATATTGTATCCTAAAAAACGCAAGCATTAGTCCAACCAGGAACAGCACGTAGAAAGCGCAAATAAAAGACATGACTGGCACTTTTTCGTGGTGAACGAAGAGAAGAAGGGAGGCGAAAAGGAAAGCAGTGATGATACCGAAGATGAAGAATAAAAGAAAAACCATTAAATCTGTCAACCACTCCTTAATTGAGAGAATATAGTGATGGTCTTGGTAGTTGGATCGAATGATGTCCCAAAATCCTATGGTGCTGATGGCTGAGAAAAAGAGAGCTATGAGTTCGAATATGATGAAACAGACGAACTCTTTCTTCATGAAGAGTACAGGAAACCCGGTGTCTTGACTATACCCTCCAGGGGGGGAAAATCCAGCAGTAAACACCAACGTCATAACAATTGTTGAGATGAGCATGCATATTTCTGCTGTTTTCTTCGTATGAACTAGGCTTATTTCTAACCATTCCGCATGCTCCTTCCAGAATAGTTGTATAGGTGTATATCCTTTCTTGTTTTGCAAAAGTCTATAATAAGGTGGTAAAATCTCCTCCACTGCCTGCATGTAGTTGTCATATTGTTTTTACTGCAGGTGGGAAATAAGATATACTCCCTCCGTCCCAGCTAGCTTGAGGCAAAACTTTTGGGCACGGGATTTAAGGAGTTAAAAAGTAGTGTAAAGTAATGATAGAAATACGACTCAAGCTAGTTGGGACAGAGGAAGTAGTAATAATAGTGAGTTCTCACCTGGAACCAGCGATGCGCCCTTTCCATTTTAAGTTCTAGATTGTCAACAACCACCAGTCCCTCAAGATCTACTGACTTCGCAGCTGCATGCAAAAGGTTATTGCCATATTTATCTCTACAGATTACAAATAAATCTGTAGAATCTATTACTCGCTTCACGACTTCAAGCATGTTATCTCGTCGATGCATAACCATGGTGTGCAGTAGAGTGTGTCCGTCTGAGTCGCCGCGTGATAGAAGATGAGGGTAATCTAAAGTAATAATGTTTATAAGATACAGATTGCCTGCTTCAGCTGCATCATGTAGAATCGGAGGACATTTCATCAGCTCCAGGATTCTGTCTCTTCCTAAACTTTTAATGTTTTTCCAAAGCTTCTCAGCCAACAAACGAACATCAACCTTCATTCCTTCTCTTTTCCATCCTATGATAATTCAAGTATTCAACACATTCGAACTACTGAGATTTTTTTGTTTTAGAAAAAATATCGCAAAAGCAATTGACTTCACGCATCCATCCATGAAAACTGTAACACATTTGACCGGCACATGTTTTAAAAAAATTGTTGGAATATATTTTGTGAGTAGACAAAGGGTTCATAATGTGAGGTGATAGGTAAAATACATGTAAGAAAATGAGTAGAATAAAAAGTAGGGTAACTAAAGTGGATTTGGGAGGTGGGCCACCTTTTTTGTGTAAACAAGTGATAACTTTATATTATGGGTACAACGTGAATTAAAGATAAAATTTATTTATACTAATAGAAAAAGAGTCAGTATGATAAAATATGAATTACCTATTATAACCTTATTATATATTTAATTTAAAAGCTAATTATATAACATAATAGTATGTTATATATTTAATTAGAAGAATATATCCATTCTATATATATATATATATATACACACATTAAAAGTCTATCTATCTAATAATTCTTGATCAATATCTAAATATATAAATATATATTATAACTCTTTTTTAAATAAATCTAAATTAACCATTTAATTAAATCCTACTAATTTACTATATGATTATATTCCTAAAATTACAAATATTACCACGTTAGATCTCTTAAAAATTAATTTATAATTAATGTTTGATAGGCTTGATTTTCTAAATACCTTTAGGATATGTTAATAATATACACATGTATATTACAGTATTACTTTAATATACAATAACTCCAAAAATTACTTTGGCAATAGGCTATATATCAAATTGCTCGATAAGTCGGCCAAAACTAATATGGAATAGTATTTTGTTTCCTCATGTCTCAACTATGAATAGTTTTCCCAGCCGAATAAATTATGAATTGTTTTCTAAAATATTATTCCATGAAGGTTTTAATCCCAAATTAAAGAACTAAAAAAGCACAAAGAAAACATGTGATAATTCCATTGTAAATAGGACAAGGATTTGTAACCTTTAAAAATATTAATACTTTATTTTATTTTATTTTCTTTAGCTTTTAGAACACGTAAAGATCATAATATTTTGATTTTAAATATATCTAAACGTGCAATAAGGTAGTTCATCAAACTACAATTTTTTCAAAATATTAATGGAGCTTGACATAAATTATTTGCAATCCATATTATATACTAATTGGGAAAAATACTTGGACATATATTATTTAAAAGAAATTCCCTTTCATTATCAACAATTGAATCATTAGTTAAGTTGGTTTGTTTTCAAGCTATGGAGTTTATCATTGTATAGAACTATTTTGTGTATCATATTTTATCAGATTAAACGCGTATTTAGTTGATCAATAGTTGGAGTTTTACAGAATTAATTTGTCACAACTAAGAACCATTTGAGGAAAAAGTATATTATTAAACATACTACTTATACGAAGTTCATCAGAAATATGAAGAACATTAAAATAATTAAATAAGTAGAATTAGTACTTACTAATAGAAAAAATAACCCCCTCCGCTCCTTAAGTATGTGTATGTTGATTAGAAAAGATATGTAAATAAAATGAAAATGTGAAGATAAAGATAAAAGTATTTTTTTTGAAAAAATAGAATGTATCTATCTTTGGAGAAGACGGAAAAGAAAGAAAGTGTCTATACTTATGGGAGCGAGACTATAAGTTACTCCTTACTTTAAAAAACTTTAAGAATAATTATATGACCTAACAATTCAATATAAGTTTCGATATAATTTTCTAATTATTGATTACTATAAATTTCATTAATTGTGTGCGTTCACACACCGTATGCTAGTAACGAATAAAATGGACTAATCAAGAAATAATTAGATATAAGTTGTTGAATTACATATACCTTTGTTTTTAGTGATAAATAATTATACGTATTTGACTTCAGTGATAAGTAAATTATTGGAAACTAATAAAAACGAAACATAACGACTGCTAGTACAAGCGGACGATTACTGGACTACTACCTTATCTCGTATTGGGCCAACGAATTGCATTTCTAACCTGTTTAAACATCCCATTACAAAGAAACCAAATTCTGTAAATCCCCTTGAAATCTATTAGTATAGATAGGTAGATAGATATTCGTATTCCTTCACCACTAATCAAGAAATCCTCTTTCAAAGACACAGTAGAACCAGAAAAGGACAACCATAGTACAAATAAAGCAAAGAATAAAACTCGAGACAACCTAAATATAAATGCCAAAACCCCCCAAAAAAATTATCTTCAAAATGGTCGTTTACATGTTTTTAGGGGCTTCGGCCTCATTGCTTCTTGTATTGGCCGAGATCAAAAAATTGCAGAAAATGAAAATCAAGACGCACAAGTTGAAGATGATTAGTGAAGCATTGAAACAAGCACAAGAGAGGCTAATGATTTATGCAGAAAGGCACGACCGAATTCTTGATCAGATATGCTCTGCTTATTTGATAAATCAGAATCTTGAAGAAGCGTTGGCCTCAGCTCGAGACACCATGAACGCAGCCTCGGAGCTCACAGTTGCCCTCGCAAAAATGCAGATTCAAAGCATAAATTCACATACCGATTGCAAGTGTGCAACTCTACTAAGAATGTAAACTATTCTATTGTTTAATTTTATATTTCGAGGTATCTGTCAAATATATGAAACATGTAGATGTAGAAACTTATTGTGCAAAAACAAAATCAAACTTCTCAAGGAAAATAACTCTCATAAATGATTTTAGATGAAAACAATGTCGCAGAACAGAAATTCGAAGACAAGCATGACGAAAAGTAGGCATACTAGCAAAATCCATCTCTGCAAAACTGTCTCAGATAAGAAATACTAATATCCCAGATTCCTCTAAGATGCTTCTTAGGCCTTGACCCGACCGTAATACTTCTGCTTCTCTGAGGTGGTCTGGAAACGTCCGTGTCCAAACTTGGACGAGGTGTCGACAAACTTCAGCTTGATCTCTTCCAGGGCAACACGAGAAGTCTGTTTAAGGAGAGACTGACGGAGAGTAACAACCCTCTTCTTGGGTCCGACACACCCACCCTTAATCATCAGGTAATCATCCTTCACCACACCGTAGTGAGGGAATCCACCCATGGGAGTAACGTCTTTCTCAGTCCTGCATAATTTTATCCGATTTGGGATCAAACAAACGAATCATAAACAGTAACACGAATAATTTCTTGATAGGCAGTGCAAATAGGGCATTGAGAATGAATACCTGTCATACTCTGTACTGGCAGTGTGCTCTTCAGTTCCTACCTTGCCGAGCTTGTAGACCTTCTTGTTCAATTCGGTACGGTGATGGTACCCATTCTGACCAGCCCTAGCAACGGTGAAGGAAACTCTAGCAGGATGCCAAGCACCAATACAAGCCACCTTACGGAGACCCCTATGGGTCTTGCGGGGAAGACGGGTGACACCCCAACGGGTAACAACACCTTCGTATCCCTTACCCTTGGTCACACCGATGATGTCGATCATCTCGTCCTTCTGGAAAACAGCATCCACAGGGACCTGCTTCTCGAAGAAACCATAAGCGAAGTCAACCTTCTGGGCAATAGTCCCACCGTTAACTTGGATTTCCATCAAGTGTGCCTTCTTTTGTTTCAACCCCTTCATCTTCCTTATCTGCAAAATAGAAGGATCAAATCAGTAACTATCAAACAAACGATAGACCACATTGAATTTTCTTTAGGGTCAAGGGAAATCAAGACAACACAGACCTGGGTGTGAGCCAAGACACGGATAACAACGGAGTATTTCTTCAGTTTCTCCAGCTGTGACTGGATGTCCTTCTTTCCCTCATCAGTCTCCAATCTCTTGGAATACCTGGCAAAGGCCTTCTTCTTTGACTTGCACCAGTTCTTGTAGAACCTCCTCCTGATCTCCTCACTGAGATGCTGAGCCCAGACCGTGTTCAGGCAACGAAGACCACGTGGAGTCTTCACATACCCAACAACTCCGACAATAACCATGGGTGGGGTTTCAATGATGGTCACTGCCTCACAGGTCTCCTTCTTGTGAAGTTCTGTATAATGATTCTCAAATTATTCAATTCATGCACGAAATAATGTAGCTAAAAATATCCAGTAGACAAACTATGGGTGCGGAAGTACATATGAATTGCCAACCCGGATCAATGAGGTAATACTAAGTACTCAAGAAAGTGGCATTTTAACATTTGCATTCGGGTGAAAAGCTTAGAAAGCAATTGACAAGTGATCAGAAAGGTATGTGTTGGTTTGGCAATTCATAGTGACAAATTACAATGACAATCAAGTTATATATGTATTAAACACTCAATATAGAGAAAAAAAATGCAGACAAAGGGAATATAAATGCAGAAAATATATACTTGAGCCAGGCTTTTCCACATCTCGGACAATGTGGGTCATTCCAGCCTTGTAACCCAGGAAGGCTGTTAGACTGCAGGGCTTGGTTGGGTCATCCTTGGGGAAAGCCTTCACTGCAAGTACAATAAAAATTCAATGGTAATCAGTTATTCGCCAAAGCCAGGCTAGATGAAGAAGATCAAAAGAATATGCTAAGGTAACAACTAAGACCAGAAAATAAAACTAGAGATACAACTAAAGGACTTCATAACATTTTATATGTATACAACAACAGCTAGGCTGAGAAAAAGGTAATCTACATTCAATGGTAGCTAAATTTCTATTGCTATTGGAAATCACAACTCATTCATCTTCTCTTACATCATGAAAAAGAAAAGCATAATCAAGCATTTTACACGAAATGCTTTGGGAAGAAAAGATTAACATAACAACATACCCTTTCCCTTGTGGCGAGCAGCCCTCTTCCTGGGAAGGAAACCGAGGGACCCGTGCCTTGGGTGCTCAAACTTCCTGTGCGACATTTTCCCCCTCCTTTACTCTGAAACCAAAAAACAAATTATTCAGATTCTAGCAGAAGCAAATAAAGACATTTCAGCTAACTAATCCTGCTCGAATAAAGATTCCGACTTTACAACCATATATGTTCAATTTATCACCATTTTGCCGAACTCGAAATAAGCACTTGAATCCAATTCAAATCTCTAGTGAAAAAATAAAAGTGGGAAAAATACATAAAAGTAATTGAGCAAATACTGAGATTTAATGATTAAAATCTACACGAAACCTATAAAGCTGGAAAAGAATTAAGAAGATGCAAATCTCTTCGAATGTATGTGAATGTGAGGGAAGCAGTGACGAGTACCTGAAGTGCTGCTGCGACGGAGAATGATGCCTCACCCCTTGAGCTAAAAACCCTACTTCACAGGGCGTTCGCTATTTATAAGCTCGCTAAAATTGTTGTCATCGCAATAAGGGTTGGGCTTCGCCCTGCCTGATTCTGTCAGCTATATTTGGGCTTATTTTAATCATAAGCCCAATTTTTATTTCATTCACACTGTATATATTGTGTGTATCCTGTTTTAAATAAAATACAGTATGGAATTATCGACCATCAATTTTTATTCTTAATTCTTTTTCCATTGAAATGTTCACCAATTCAGTCTATGTTACTGCAGATTATCTATGTATTTCATAATTATTACTTTTGCAATTATAACTTTTGTTTTCATGTTACGACGCATGGTTAGATATTTATATCCAATTAGTTCATAATGTTTTTCATTCGATAATCTTTGCACTTATAACTTCTTTTTTTGAAGCTATCTTTGCACTTATTATAACTGGTATTAATAGATTTCGGACTAATAATTGTCACGAGCATTTCCTCCAAACTTTCATGCATTGTGCATAATGTTTATTTTGGTTTCTCAACAAAATCATCACAATGAGAAGGAACTTTTGTGATGTGTATACCTCAATCTCTCCTTGGGTGAAAGAATAAGAGGCGATGGGAGTAAGGGAAGCAATCTCATAGATAAAGGAGTCGGATTTCAAAGATTATTTCCGGACAAATAGTAAATTAGTCATCAACGCTATTAAGGCCTCACAATATAAGAGTTTGGTGAGATTATTGCCTTTCGTAAAGATTTGCAGTACCGTTAATTTATTTATTTATTTATTTTAAAATAAAAGAAACTTCATTAAATCAACATGAATAAGCTTTTGCTTTTGCAACAGTTTGGAACTAGGAGGGGATACGCCCAACAAAGAAACTAGGACAAGAGGCATCAAATGCAAAACGAGACTTTCTGGGCGTATTAGAGTTTGGTGAGATTATTGCCTTCGTTTTGTGTCAAGCACGTCAATATAAATATTAATTTTGTATGCCATAGTTTTGTTCTATTTCGATTTTTGTTAACCCTCACGGGGACTGAGCCACCTAATTTTTCCATTGTCTTTCCATCTTCATGCGTTCGTGTTCTTAATATTATTTTTTTCACTAAAAAAACAAAAACATCACATTAATATGGGGTTTAGGGTTTATGTTTTCAATCAAAATCGATTAATTATATATTAGCTCCAATTAATAAAAGAATACAAAAAATTAGGACGTACGGCCCACTAGTATCAGCCCGGCCCATTAGCCCAAAAATAAGGAAGCACTATCTCACACCGGTGGCAAAGGCAAACCACCACGAGAGGAAGAGAGCTCCACCACCTACTGAAGCGGCGCCGCCATCAATGGATTTCTCCGCTCTCAATGAAGCACTCGCGTTCAAGTCCTACGACAAAGTCGCTGACATATGCGACACTCTCATGTTCCAGGTAATTCCTCGCGCATTCCCTCTTCCACTCTCATATTCCCCCTCCAAACCCTAACTTTCTCTCACTACTCTCTTCCCCCTTTTACCGATTACAGGCTGCAACTGAGGGCGTCTCCTTTCAAGAAGAGTGGCCCTACGTCATTCATCTCATCGGTCACATCTACATCAATGACATGTAATTTTCCTCCCCTGGATAATTTTTATTTTTTTCGATTTTGGGGAGAAATTTGTTGTGATTTTAGTGTATTTATTTGATTATGTTAATTTAGATGCTTTGGAATGTTGGCCATGGTGCTGATTTGTACTGTTACAGTAATAGCGCAAGGTTTTTGTGGAAGAAGATACCGTCGGCAGTGAAAGAGAGCCAGCCAGAGGTATCAGCCGTGTGGAAAATTGGGCAGAGGCTGTGGATCAAGGACTACGCTAGTGTTCATGAGGCCATTCGTGAGTTTATCTGGAGTCCACAGTCTCAAGGAATCATGGCAGCTTTCTCCGGTGAGCTATATCAATTAGTTCAACTATTGTTTGTGTCTGCTACTTGTATTGTTAAAAAGAATACAACGCATCGAGTTGGAGATTCCGTTGATTCATTGTGATACATTGAGTAATATTAGAAACTTGGCTTAAATTGATGCAACTCGTGCATCTAACAGTAATGTGCGTGTACCATGACCTGCTGCTTCAGAGAAATAGCTGTAACAAGGAAAAGATTAGGAATTCTACCTTCTTGGTAAATCATATCAACTGTGTTTTTTATGCCATTGCTTGATCTGCAATTCTGCATTAGTGATATTTGATCTACAATTGAGATACATCAGATCTTATGAACTAGTGATTATGGTAGCTGACTTCAACTATATTATGTAACCTACCTATAGTTATCGGCGGTTGTGGTGCATACTAGTGGCTTCTTCACGGTTCATTTTTTATGCTTATTCGTGCACTCAGAGTCCTTAATCTGCTTAAGTGTAAGAGTTCCTTATTTCTTCTATTCAAGATCGACGAGTTAGTTACGTGAACTGGTTTTCATGTTGGGCATCTTCTTTTTTCCTTCAACTTAATTGTGGGAGAATGGTGAGATGAGTATGGCTCACAAACTTCTAATGGAAATGGGTCGCTGAGGTCAAAATTTTGAGTGTTGGATGGCCTTAAAGTACCATAAGTTATTCAACCTCTGCCTTTTGTGGATGACAATAGTATAGGAAATAATGAACCAGTATACCTCTATCAATGTTTCCTTATACTATTTGCCAGTGATTTATGTGTATATACATAATATGCAATGCAAGAAAACAGAGACTTTGATATTGCATAAACAGTCAAGATTTGCTGTACTCTCCTTGTTGATTCTCGTACTAGTTTATAGGCGGTGTTAGAGGACACTTCGCATTTTTTTTGTATGGTTATGCTGCTGCTTCAACTATCAAATTTTGAACTTTGCATTTTTTTTTTGTATTGACACTTTGCAAGAACGTACTTTTTTGTAACATATTTTGAACTTATTGCAGAGCTGTACACCAAAAGAATGTTTGAACTGCTGCAATCTGCTTATTCAACAATATGCATTCAAGACACTGCTCTTTTCCTTGGAATGAACGAGGAGGACGCAACAAATTGTAAGCTCCATTCGCCACTTAGCATACTAAGACAGTTGCTTCCTGTCCGGCTGTTCATGTAGTGTTGTATCGCATTTGTTGGTTCTTTCACTTAAAAGTTAAAACAACCTGATGTATTTCTGTGAGCAGTGACTCCACATTGAAGTACCCTCTTGCTATCCTACTTCGATTCTCGTTTTCTGGAAGTCTAGGGAATGTTGAAAATGGATCAAACAACTGCTTGCTGTTGAGTTTCGTTAATAGTGGGTGAATTCTCTCTCTGCAGATGTAGTGCAACACGGTTGGACGGTGGATCCCGCATCCCGGATGCTCACCGTGAAGAAGCAGGTGGTTGCGACTGAACAGAAACTGGATCACAGCAAATTACAGCGGCTGACTGAATATGTTTTTCACCTTGAGCACTGATAAAGTGATACATCACCAAATCAGATGCATCAGATTTGCATCTTCATGTAGCATTGATGGCACTTAAAAGGGCTTGAGCTGTTCATATGTCTTCCTTTAATTGACATAGTTGTCGTATAACCTCTTCCATGGATGTGTGACAAAATCAATCTTCTCTCATTAGTAATGGGATATAAATATTCACTTGTTTGTTATACCAGAATATATGTAGTAGATAGCAAATTTGGTTTTCAGATTAGTTGCATGCGATTGGCATACCAAGTTTGATATTAATTGGTCAATCTATACATACATATTAATAGGGGTGCATTAGATTGAGAATGCCTCATTTCAGTGAGAATTGAGTTACATGAACAAGGGTACAAAATCTATGAA
>JAYJMF010238495.1:0-14524 GCA_036873715.1 Salvia sclarea
GAACACGTAGGAATTTTGAAATTCAACGTTGGTTGCAAAATCAGAATAAATTGAAAGTTGAGAAATTTACTTGCAAACTTTTTAAAACTGGTATGCAAAATGAGAATTTGGGTAAAGTTCAGCATTTTACAGGCCATTTTTCCCTTAATTAAATGTGACGTGGTATTAATTATCGGTCGACGGCGGACACATAGGAATTCCGGCCAGACACGTCAGCATTGATTTCGCCGGAGTCAAAGTTGGTTGCAAAATCAGAAAAAAAAATAAAAGTTTGGCAATTTACATGCCGATTTTAAAGCTGGTATGCAAAACATGAATTTGGGCAAAGTTCAGCAATTTACAGGCTATTTGCCCTTGTTATTTGCTACCAGATTTTATGTTCATCATGATTCATCTCCTGAACTTAATAATGCAAGTTTTCAAAAAATTAAATGGGACAATAATTCATCAACTTAATTTTCTCCCTCTTATTCAAATTCAACTCCACCGTCACTTTCATTTTTAATCAAAGAAATTGCCATTATTTAAACATTTGAACAGAATATATAAACGTTGTCTCAAATTCAACTAAAAATAAGTACTACTAATTATAATTCCTCTATGAGACAAGAAGATAAAAAAGAGGATAAATAGCATCAGTCAGCTCTGTGCCTCTCCCTCCATATCTGATATCTCTCTCTGCACAACGCGATGAATAATACGCACTCGGAGGCCCACATCTGCCACTGCTTGAGCCGCCTCGCCACCATCCGCCGCCACTCCGCCGTCACCATCAATGACTCCCGCCGGAAAACCGGAATGCAGTTCGTAGAAGGAGTCACGGGCCTGGCCCGCGCCCTTCTCCGCCTCGGCATCAAGCCCGGTCACGTCATCTCCATTTCTGCTCTCAACAGGTTTAATCTTCTTCTTCTTTCCCCTCATATTTCAATGAAACATCGATCTTTTATATAAATAATGTTAACTTCGAATTTTACCGCGCTTATCGATGTTACATTGAGAAAAAAACATTTTATCAATCAAGTTGATCACTGATGAAAATTTGACTAATTTAAATGTATCAGAGTTGAGAATCGAGTAGCTTGTATAGTTTGAATTTTTTTCGAATCATTTTTGCAGTGATTTGTATTTGGAATGGTTGCTTGCTATTACATACGTCGGAGGAATCGCTGCTCCGCTTAACTATCGATGGGTTAGTAGTGACTCATCATTTCATATTCCAAAATTCATTAAATTCAAATAGTAGCTAGGAGATTGATGCAATTATTATCTTGTTAAAATCCATACTCAACATGCCTATATATCGGGCAAACCTAGCGTAGGTTGTTTGATTCCCTCCTATATTTTTTTCACAAAAACTTCTGCGCACCCATGACTACCAATTGAGTGTATTTGCGGTGGTCCTCACCTGTTCTCATGTATGAGGCCGGCCTCACAGGATGTCAGACCTCTATTTTTTAGTCAAATTCGTTGCCCAAGTCAATACTAGCATCACCTTATTGGTGGGATCCATCCGTCTCATAGGGCTTGTCTAACTTTGATTTGGCCGGCAGAGTGTGGAGGAGGCGAAATCGGCCATGGAGGTGGCACGGCCGGTGATGTTAGTCACGGATTCGAGCTCCGGCTACTGGCATTCCGAGTTCAAGATCGACTGCGTGCCGTCTCTCCGGTGGCATGTTCAAATGGATATGCCTTTTAACGGTAACAAAAGTAAGTTGGGTTAGAGCACAAAACATACTAGTATTTACATCATGTAAATGTAGTAATCCTTTCTTGTCTCAAACCCGTAGTTTTTGCCAATGATTTGCTAGCTCGAGCAAGTGTCGAGCTCGACTATCTCTGGGCCCCCGAAGGAGCCGCAATCATATGCTTTACCTCAGGTACACATATCTTCTTTTTGGGAGTCTATTATATATAGGAGAAATGAGGTTTTGTCGGTCTCCTTGATGCTAAACTCCTATAATCTGTGTCCCCACAGGTACTACTGGGAGGCCAAAAGGAGCCACACTGAGCCACTCTGCTTTAGTGGTTCAATCCCTTGCCAAAATTGCTATTGTTCGTTATGATGAGGATGATGTATGCATTTTTCTTATCCAAACTAGAATATCTGCTCGATGAAATTCTAATATGCACGAATTTTATTAATTAGGTGTATCTGCACACCGCCCCTTTGTGCCACATAGGCGGAATCTCGTCGGCCCTGGCCGTCTTGATGGCCGGGGGATGCCACGTCATTATGCCCAAGTTTGAGGCTAAATTAGCTTTTGAAGCCATAAGAGAGCATAGTGTGACCTCTTTGATCACTGTTCCTACAATGATGGCTGATCTCATCTCTTTCCACTCGTATGTAGTTGCGTTATGTATCAAATTCAAGTAGATTTTGTGTTTGTAGATTACTGAGATTTTGTTGAAATGCGGAATCTTTTTGTAGGAATCAAATATTTGAGAGTATTGAATCGGTGTCGAAGATCCTTAACGGAGGTGGTGGTTTATCGTTCGAGCTTGTCACACAGGCGGCCAAGATTTTTCCAAGAGCCACAATTCTGTCTGCTTACGGTGTGCTTGAGTGATCTTTCTCGTCTATTCTCACACATGTTATATGTACGTGACGACTTCTGTAACAGAGGAATCCTATATTCTTTGTAGGAATGACAGAGGCATGCTCTTCGATGACATTCATGACTCTTTACGATCCGACAAAGGAGAGCCGTGGCTGCCTGCCGTCGTATGATGTGGAGAGGTCGAACTTGAGTAGTAAAGGCGGTGTCTGTGTTGGGAAACCTGCCCCACATGTTGAGATAAAACTAAGTGCTGAAGAATGTGGTGATGGTGGTGGGAGAATATTGATGAGGGGGCCTCATACAATGCTCCGTTACTGGGGCGGATGTCCCTCGAATTCCACCAACGAAGGTTGGTTGGATACGGGAGACATCGGGAACATAGACGAGCAAGGTAATCTGTGGCTCGTTGGGCGTGCAAAGGATAAGATTAAGAGCGGAGGAGAGAACATTTACCCTGAGGAGGTAAGGATGAAATCAATGTTTTTTATGGTTAAGTTTCTTAATTATTGATTGATGTAAGTTTTATGTGGTCGAGTAACTGACCTGGTTCTCTAGTTCATGGATCTAATTGATAGAATAGGAATCGTGAAATTTAATAAAGTTATGTCTTATAATAGAAGACACAGCCTATATTTAGATTCTCGTTAGATTGGATTTTGGTTGGTGATAGAAAAGCTAAGCAAAGGCTTGTTTGTGTAATGTAGGTAGAGGGTGTCCTAATCCAACATCCTGGGATCTCCTGCGTTGTTGTCGTCGGAGTTCCCGATTCGAGGCTGACGGAGATGGTGATTGGGTGTGTTCGGGTGAAAGACGGCTGGCAGTGGGCTGATTCCGGCGTTAATCACGACAAAAAACAGTGTTTATCCGGCGAGATTCTCAGGCAATTTTGTAAAGGGAAGAATTTAACGGGGTATATATGTCTCTCCATTATACATATTCTAGTTATTGTTTCAAGTCTCCAACTGAATTTAATTTCGTAATAATTTCGGATTTTGGGGCATGTAATTTTTTATACAATGTTGTGTTGTGTCAACGCAGGTTTAAGATACCCAGAAGATTTGTGTTGTGGGAGGGCAATTTTCCTTTGACGACAACTGGCAAATTGAGGAGAGATCAAGTCAGAGCAAAACTCATGTCTCATGTCCAGATCTTATCTAGTAAAATTTAGTGCATAATTTTGAGGGAGAGACAGCGATATGTCACAACAATAATAAGAAGGGAGATTACGCCAAGGTAAAAAATGGCAGTTTTGAATACTTGTCACAATTCACAATGTGATAAAAACGAATAACACAAGTTAAGAAAGGAGACGCCAAGGGAAAATCGTATTATCTGAGGACTTGTTTCACTCAAATTTAAATAAAAAAATTACTTACATCAACAAATTTAAATAAAATATTACTTACATACATAAATTAAATAAAGCATAAAGGTATATTTATTGTTGATGGAACTTGTGCTTATTCGAACTATAGTACAAATCGGAGTTCGCTCTCATTCAGGAAATAACGTATGTGATTAAATCATATGGTTTGTATCCAAAACCCTATAAATTTTTGTTATAAGCTCTTTATGTTATAGTTAAAAAGTAATAATACAATAAACATAATTAATCACAACTAACGATCAATATAACTTTATTAATTGGACATTGAATAAATGGATTTGTCTCACTTTATGGTATTTTGAACATTGGATAACTGGTTAAATAGACTATGTATGAATCCAGTCTGGAAAGCGCAACTCCACTAAAGTAGAAAATTATTAGGTAAATCATTCTACTCAATTACATAAATAAACCCTAATTAACTCCCAAGCAGCATGAAAAAATAAATAAATTATAGTATCTTTTAGATGATCGTTGGTTCCAACAAAGAATACATATTACAAAATGACAAATATTTGCGTTAGGCCGGCCTAACGTTAGGCCAATTGTTTGCCGCTCCTATTCTAAGCTATGAGTCGAACGAGTGGGAGCCGAAGGCAAACCCGGAGCGAGCCGTAAAAGCATAATTGTTGCGGTCTCATTATCTATATATTAATTATCGAAGCCGTTTGTTGTTGGCCGCCCTCTATTATTGTTGTCACTCTCATTATTTATACATTAATTAGGCCGGGCCTAACGTTAGATATATTAATTATCGAAGCCGTTTGTTGTTGGCCGCCCTCTATTATTGTTGACACTCTCATTATTTATACATTAATTAGGCCGGGCCTAACGTTAGGCCGACCTAACGTAAATGTGTCTCTTATAAAATAGGTGGTTGATTTGAATCGAGTTGTAAAACATAAAATACAAAAGAAGATGGTTGACTTGGACCGAAATAGAGTAGAGCTTATTTGTTGTTATCGAGCATGTTTTTTGGTCTTCTTTTGTCTGACTATTTCTGTGGTAAATGAAATTGGTATTCGACTTAATTAGGTTTATAATATAAAGTTTATTTAATTCGTGGCGTTTTTAAATGATACTACTATCTTTTCATTTACTAAATAAATAATTGTATAAGCAGACACTAACGCTTTGAGGTAAAATACGACTGGTTTTCCCAAATTTGAATCTTCAAACATAACTAGGTCAAATATGTTACATTTGGTATAATTTTTTTCCAGAATAAATTCATAAATAATTTAGTGAGATATAGTATTCAAAATATGTAATAATTTAAAACAACGAACACTGTTTTTTTTTTTACTTTCTATAGTAACAATTTTACAGTGAAATTATACATTTATACTTAAATTATATTGGTTAAATTTACTCACTAAATAGTTGCATCACAATTGTGAATTTTATATTCTTCTAAATTATTTATTTTTAAAAAATAATACTATTTTTTATTATATAGTAACTAGTTGATACGTACCTACGATATACTATCATATATGCCGTCTTCTGTTTGTATTTTAATACGGGAGTGTAGTAATGATCATGATAATCAACCAAGTTTCGTGGTTTTCTTACCACGCAAAATCTGTAATTCATTGTTTTTATTTGCTTTAATAGAGACGTAAATGATAAGAAACTAATTACTACCAAATATTCCTCCCTGCCCAACAAAAAAGAGTCTAATAGTTTTCTTTCTTTTTATAATTATTCTTTAATTTTTAGCATCCTTCCTGGCCATATTCAATATTATTCTAAAACATATTTCACGAATATTAGCAAGCATGCCACAATTTTTAGTTTAATTACTACAAAGAAATGATTAAATTGCCATATCAATGATGATGTGTGCATGTGTGGACCATATGACAATTATTTTTTTTACATGCATGCAGCTGTATATATACACAATCATCATTTTTTAAGGATAATACAATACTATGGTATATGCAGTTGATTAATAAACAGATAAAAGAAAATGAAATAAGTAACAAAGTTTAGCAATCACCCTATTTAGCAATCAAGGATGTACTTAATTGTACATTATTGTCAACCCCCCCCCCCCCCCCAAACATTTAAACTAAACCCTAAAAATAAAATTTGCATACCATCTAATAACTTTTGTAATCTTGTATAATATTTTCTAAATAAGTTTATACTCCCATTTTATATATAAGTCGTTTTAGACTTTTCTACTTTTGTCACAAAATAAGTCGTTTTGCATTATATTTCCACAATACCCTTGTCTTTTCAATTTCTTTATTAATTGTTCAAATGCATATTTATTTTTAGCATCTAAATCATGCAAATCAAGAAACACCTTCCACATTCAAGGTCATGCTTCAACAAACCTGCATATATCAAGATAATCTTTTTTAGTGTAAGGATGATAATTTTTCATTTTGAATCATGGATACGAGTGATAATGATGAATCAAAAAAGAATATGAAATTGCTTATGGATTATGGTCTTAATTTGAAGTGCTTTTTTAATTTTTAATTCCTTCATATTCGAGCGTTTCCTATAAATCAAATCTATGTAAACTCCCAACAATGGTTGAAGAACACGAAGTGTTATCACTGTTTTTTCCTACTAAATAACTATTGTATGAATAAGTGTACTAATTAAGGTTAATTTGGAATTTTTTTTAATTAAAATGTGTGTCCAAATCTTAAACGACTTATATAAAAATCGGAGGGAATATATAATTATGTTGTAAGTTCTAATAAATTTTTGTAACCTTACATATACTGTAAACCTAGATTTCAAAACTTAAGTGGAGTATTTATTAGACTTGTACAATCTAGCAAAGACGTCCAGAATTTGAACTTCATTGCATTTAATATGATAATCTAGTACATCATCTTCTAGATAAAATTACACACGAACCTTAATTATATACCATCTACAGTATATACTTATTAGTAACAAAAACAAGACTTCAACCGAACTACAAGATTGTGTAAAATTATTGCAAGCATAGTAACTTCAATAACGAAACGAAATATCAATAAAACCAAAAAAGAGGGACCATAATTTTTAGAAAAAATTATCTCTATGGCCTCCATTGTAAATACTACAATTTCGAAGCCCTCCATAGTCATTAAGAGCATTCGCCTAGTGTAGTCAAACTGTCACATTTCTAATACCAACAAAATTAATATACGCGGCTATTTTATTCTAAAAATATTCACCTACCGAATTTACCCCCTCACATGAAAAGCCACGCATCGAATTAAATGATGGCAACTTCCGTAAATTACGTATTAATTAGGCTTCATTTTGTTACTAGAGCTAGTATTCACTCCCGCTCTTTCCGACCTTTTGGTGCTCATATTTTCCCCCAAAATTTCAACTCTTCTTCTCCCACTTACCTAAACCCTAGCAACGGCAATTTCGAATTTTCGGCGAGAAAATGAAAAGATATGAGTATTTGAAGTTGTAAAGTTGGTACTGGTTTTCTAGAATACCTCGGGGCGGAATTGTCGGAGTAGAGAGAGAAACGTGTTAATCCACTCTTCTTTTACTTGTAAGTCTGTATACATTATTATTAATTTCTATATTTTTGGTATTGTGAACTGGTTTTGTATTGTGGAGGATTTTAGCTTTGTTGGGTTTATGAATGAATTTGCGGTTTTTTGGTTGAGCTGAAAATGCTGAATATGTATTGAATCAATTTTTTCTTTGTTAACGTTCAGGTGCTTATTGTGTTATGGAGGGTGGAGAGGTGATGGTGAATGGTGGGGCATCAAATGGGTATGGATTTGGTGTTTCATTTGGAAATGGGTTGGGACAAGTATGCAGTAGAAATGGGTTGGAGCAAGTGTATAGTGAAAATGGGTCCGGAGGAACTGGTGTCTCGGAAGACATGAATGGGAATTTGGCTGAGGTGGTGTTAGAAGATTGGGATAATTATTGGGAAGACATCACTGACCGACTAATAATTTCGCGGATGGTCAGTGACTCTGTTATCAAGGGAATGGTGACTGCTGTGGAGCAAGATTGTGCAGAACGAATTGCTGCCAAGGAACTGGAAGTGGCCAGTTTGAAGGAGAGGTTTCAGTCCCGTGAGGTGGGTCCTGATAGATACGAGGATGTAAGGTTGCCAAAGAAACGTGAAAATATGAGAGGGGAATTAAATGCTTTAAGGAAATTGGCGAGAGAGCAGTTCAAGAAGGTTAAAACGGAGATTGAGCGTGCTACAGGAGCTAGTCCGATCAAGAAGATCAGTTCGGGCTCAGAGTTAGTTGGGTTGGGTGGAATATTGCAAGAGAAGCATTCGGAAAGCTGGATTAATATCGATAAAATGCTGCAATGCCTAAAGACATCGTTTGATACTGTATGTGAAAAGGTTGATGATATATTGCTCTGCTCCGACATGTCATTTTGTGAATCTCAGCAGGATGATAAGTTATTAGCAAAAGTTGAGAATGTAGCTACACAAACAATATTTATGAGTCCTTTGGAGGAGTTTAAAGAGAATTCACTGGAACAAGATTTTCAACTTTGTGGAATAGAAAACATGAATTGGCTTGAAAAGTTCAATGATGTAGCTTCTTTAGGCACCAAGTTGGAAGCAATTCAGAAGTCACTCTCCATGCCTGAAGCAGAACTAATTTCTCATGGATCTCATGATTTTGACAAGGCTTTTGGCAATCATGTGAGTCGACCAACCTCACTTTATGGAGAAAATGGGGCAGTGGATGAGCCAAATGTCCATGTTGCAGAGAGCTATGATTTTCAGCAGCTGAAACACATGTCGAAGGAAGAATTAGTAGCTCATTTCAATAATATTATTACTAAAATTAAGAGAGATCATGAGTCAGATCTACACCAGATGACCGATGAGTATTTTCGTCTAAAACGGGAATATCTCAAGCTGAAGGGGAATGTCGTGGCACAAATGAAATATGAAGAATTTGATGCGCTACGGAAAAAGATTGCTGAAGTTAGGTTAAAAGTGGAGAACTTCCTCTCAGAAAATGAAAGATTTCCTGCATTAACCGGCAATCTTGAAAGTAGGGAAAGTATGAAGCATAAACTAGAGAATCTTCTATCGGAAAATCATCATTTGAGAGATAGTCTCAATAAGAAGGGAAATGAGGTGAAGTATCTGAAAGAACAGGTTTCAAGTGCTGCTTCAGAAATCTTGCAGCATTCTTTGGCTGAGCAAAACCTTCTAAAGCTTGTGGAAAGCCTCAAGTCTGCTGTGAAAGATTCATGTATAAAAGCTTCACTCAATGAAGAAATATATAAATGTGTTCTCAGAGAACAGATAGCACAGACCAGGTGCACTTCTGAAGATTCGGACATGGAGTTCCTGATAACTCGAGAAGTTTATGATATCATTCTCAGGGAAGCTACTATTCCTGCTGATACTGTATGCAAATACAGAATTGATGATTCAGATATTGAATCATTGATAATGCAGGGGTTTGATGCATTGGTATTCACAGAAATTATCAGGGATGCAGGGGGACAACTGGATAACTTGCACCAAAAAGTTCTTACTAGTGAAGAAGTGAAAAATTGTTTAGAGAGAAAATATCTTGAAAAGGAAAATGAGTTGAAGCTGGAGGTTGAGGAGAAGGAGAAATTGAAACAGGAGATACTGGAGCTGAGATTAGCAATGAAACAAAAAGAGAAGTTAGCAATGGATTTGTCCGTTTCATTGTTAAAAGAGAGAGATCAGTTTGATCTAGCTTCTCAAGACCTTATTAATTTAAGAGAACATGTTAGTCAGCAACATAAGTTGGTTGCTGAGAGCAATAGAGACTTGGAATCATTAAGGTCGGACCATCGAGAAGTATTAGAGCAGATTGAAGTATATAAAATGGAAATGGATAAGCTTGATCAAAAGTTTGCTCAAGCAGAGGCATTGTCAATCGAAGCCAACAAAGAGAGAAGCAAATCATCTAACCTTGCCAAAGAGTTGCATGATAAGTTATCATTAAGTGAAGTGAGGGAGCAGACAATGATCAAAGAAATGGAAATGGTTGCGGACAGATTCTCAAAGCTCTTTGCTGAATTTGAGTGGAGAGTATCAGGGGCAATCAAAACCACTAGTTCAAGGTACTTCATACAACCTTTCGTTTGTACTTAGAGTGGTATAATAGGAAAAAATGTGTTTCTTGCAGCCTAATCTCTCCAAACCTGTCTATAAGTTTCATTGCATTTATGGTTTATGTTCATGGAGTCTGCTTTTTTATTTATTCTTTTCTTGTTATAATTGTCCTTGAGATATTAGTCAATGAGATGGTCTCATGATATATTGCTTGTATGTTACTCCCTCCGTCTTTTTCCAAATGGCACAACACTTTTTGCACATGGATTAAGAAACACTTTATAAAGTAGTGTAAAGTATATGGACCCCACATGTTTACCCCATGGTTGAACCTTAAAACAACCCATTTATAGAATGTGCCATTTGGAATGAGACAGCTCAACAAGGAAGTTGTGCCATTTAGAGAGAGATGGAGGGAGTATTATTTTTCAAAAAGATATGAATTATGCTGGTTCTGGAGTATCATAGGTTTTCGATTTTATTCAATATATTGGGTAGAATTTTCTCTGCAAAAGTGAACTCACTTTGTGTATTGTTTTCTTGTAAATCATTTGCAATCTTGATTGTTGATTTGCTTTGCTGGCCTCTACTACTCAAATGCCAGGTTGGAAGATACCAGTTTTCACTTGAAAGCTATTACTGGGATGGCTAATGTACTCAGAAGATCAGAGCTGGTGTACAAACAGAAACTGGACAAAGGAAATACTGACCTACAAATGGCTGAGTCTGAGGTAACCACATATCACAACGTTTACTTTGGCATTCCAAAATCCCGTATTACTAATATGCTAATTGTTGGCTTTATACCAAGATGGCCAGCATTTGGCTGTACCATTATTGGAAGTTGTCAAGTCATGCCCTTGTTTGATTTTTGAGAAATCTTTGTTATGGGAGGTGGGAGTTGTTGAAATTAACTTTTAAGACATGTTGGCAGCAGTACAAATAAAATGCTACCCCCTCCGTCCCAATTATATAGGCTTGTTTTCCTTTTCCAGATGTCACAAATATATAGGATTGTTTCTATAAAAGGTAATGGTTTTTTACTAATATAACCCTATTAATTTGATTCAAATTAGCTTTAATTGAATAAATATGGGTACATTAGAAAATTTACTTCTATAATTTTCTTTTCCAGTACTTCTTCTTAATCCTTGTGAAAATCTCAATCAGCCTATTACCTATATAATTGGGACGGAGGGAGTATTATTTATGCTTATGGCAACCATAATAGAATGTAATGTTATGCAAAGGCAATGATATTGGCATATGGCAACATTTGTTCATTAAATACTTCCTAGGGAAAAAAGAGGTACAGGTTAGAAGCAATTAATCTTGTTTATCCCTAGATTCATTGGTCTATTTCTCTCCTGATCTGCTGGATGATGTGCAATTTTAGATGCTTATACATGTCTGAATATTTGGTTCTTAGATCACATGCATATAGCATTATGAGTTTCAAAGTTTAGGCTTTTAAGAGTACTAAACTTTAAAGGAGATATGAATATAATATCAATACTGTCATCTTTTCCATCCATTCTGAATATTTTGTAGTAACTTTTATGGGTTCTTCCTCTTTACAACTGTTATTTTTTAAATTCATTTTAGGTTTTTCTGACCATCTTAGTAATTTTATACACTTCCCTGTTTCAGGTTGATCTCTTGGGGGATGAGGTTGATGCTTTGTTGAGATTACTTGAGAAAATCTATATTGCGCTCGATCATTATTCTCCAGTTTTAAAGCATTACCCTGGGGTAAGTCTAATAATTTTGTCAGGGATGTAAGAATCTTTTTCTTTTTGGCCATTTAACCATTGTTCATTTGCATCTTGTATAGCTTCTTGAGTAGATTATTGGAAAACATGATTAGTAGTTTGTCTCCTGGCTATGGAGGATTGATCTGGAAAACATCAATTATTTACATTCAGTTGGCTATTGCTCAACCTATGTTGAAATGTTTGGCTGCGGCTTCCTAATTGCAAATCTACTTACACTTTTTAAAAATTTTCTGGATTTATTGTAGATCATTGAGATCCTTGAGCTGGTCAGGAGAGAATTAAGTGGAGAATCTACAATACTGTCGTGATATAGTCCATGGCGAGGTATGAGGCCTTTTCGCCAGCTTCTAAATGTTTGTGGTATCATAAACAAAAAAAACTGCCTGTTATATTCAAATCAAGAAATTAGTTTCTGTCAAGTTCTCACTTTGTTAGTTTTCCTTTCAGTGTTTTATTGCTCAGCAAATTACCTATGGGGGTTATACATGAACCTTTTGACCTGAAATTAATGATCAATGTGTGCTCTGTAACAGCCGCATTAATTTTCACATGCCTGCAAATAATGAGCAAGTTTTGATCCAAGTGGATGAAATGGCATCGCTGTTAATAACATTAAAGAATTTTACTTAACTGGATTCTAGTATATGGTTCTATTTCTTTTATCCCACTTTCAATTTGACAATTTGAAGTAGATGAAATTGAAAGAATAGATGAGGAAAGAGTAGAACAATTACTTGATTGAATAAGGCTGCATTCTTCAAAACTTGTAATTTTATGGTTTTGGGCGCTGATTTTATATGTGCTTGTTTTCTTCAGAAAGAATGATTGTAGATCTCCTTCACGATCAGCTCTGATGAAATCACTTTTGTAGAGACAGACACTCGAGCTTCTACATTGTACAGCACCCGGGTAGTTGAACCAGAAGTTCGCCTCATAGGCCAGGTAGACAAGGCAACAGCCTTTTTTTGTAGCACACGAGGTCATGAAGATCCTGAGAGGTTTTAGGATTTGCCTCTAGTCTTAAAGTCATTCCTCATCAACTTACGTCTCCATGTATATGATCCCATGTAAATCTTTAGTTCAATTAATTTAAGCAGGCTCACTTATATGTTCATTCATATACTTCCCATTTCCAAGAATTTGGTGCCCATTGTGACAACATATTTACTTATCAAATCAGTAATCTACATCATCCAGTTCATATTTTCAGGCCATTTTAGCTGAAATTGATGGATATCTGCATGTTTTGCGCTGTGCTCCTTGTTGTGCTAGAAATTCTGATAATTGTTTGCACAGAACGCTTTTGGTCTGAAGGTCAGAGGTACTCTTCATAGATTCTTGTCACGATCTACCTGGTTATTTCTGAAGATGATTCAGCAATTAGCTGCTATTTTCTCCATTTTCCTGCTGTGTGGATTGGAGGCAAAAGAGATAGCTATTTTATATTGTATATTCGCTATGCTGAGACGACTGTAATTTTACTCTACTTTATATACAAAATCGTGCTTGCAGGTGTAAATAGATGGTAGATATCGGTACCCCGTGAAATCGTGTATGACATTTACAAATTTGTAAAAACTAGTAAGTAGTCCGTCGAAATTCGACGGGGATTCACTTTATGTCATGAATATGACATAAAAAAGAAAAAGAATATTTAATAATAATAATAAATTAATGACATAAAATTAAGAAGCGGTGCACGGTTGCATCGCCTCATCGAAACGTTGTAAGACTGCATCAACTCGTATTAATGCTCGTTCGTGTCCCAAATCTTATTTAAAAATAGTTTTACTATATGTTATTCGTCTCAAACTCATATAACAATATGAATTAATCAAGAAAACTATATAGCAATATTATCAATTTCGGGAAAAAAAATTAATTCTTAACATTTATTTGGTCAAAATATATTAAACTTATTAGTGGCACTTCTTCTTGTTGGAAAGGTCGATGGTTACGTGGTCTCAACTTGTCTCGCCGAAACGCTGCACGATTGCATTTCTTTGTCGAATCACTGCATGGTTGCATCACCCTTCGTCGAAATGCTCGTACATGACCCAAATTCTATTTACAAAATAATTCTACTATATGTTATTGTCTCAAACTCATATAGCAATATGAGCTAATTAAAAACTCCTATGATAATATATGAGATAATTA
Source organism: Salvia sclarea (assembly GCA_036873715.1). Lineage (NCBI taxonomy): Eukaryota > Viridiplantae > Streptophyta > Magnoliopsida > Lamiales > Lamiaceae > Salvia > Salvia sclarea. Next base: position 13,942 of record JAYJMF010238495.1, read on the forward strand.
GTACTTATACAACAATATAAGATAATTAAGAATCCATATAGCAGTATAAGCTTATTGCGAAAAAAATTATTTAATCAAAATTATTTATTTGGTGAAATTAAATTAAATTAAATTTATCAGGGTCACTGCATAGTTGCAACACATCGTCGAAATGCTCATACATATCCCGAATCCTATTCACAAAATCACTTTTTTTATATGTTATCATCTCAAACTCATATAGCAATATGAGCTAATTAAGAATCTATATAACGATATGAGCTAAGTATGAAAAACTTATTTAATCTCAAAAGTTTATATGATCAAATTAAAATCAATTTATCATGGTCACCTTGCCTCATTGGAATGTTCCACGGTCAAATTGTCTCGAAAAGCCTGGCTAAAACGGTGTAATAAATCATGTTTAATTAAGTATTAAAGATTAAAAATATATTAAAAAACAAAATAAATCATGATAATATAGCTTAAATGTGATTGGTGCTCATATAAAGTGCTCACATAAGGTGTGTAACATATCATTCCTATATATATATATATATATATATATATATATAGGGTGGGGATCTAGTAGTATCCCTCCTGA
>JAYJMF010239702.1:0-14493 GCA_036873715.1 Salvia sclarea
CTCAACACAACTCTTCGGTGAATTACAGTTTTGATTTTCATCTTCAATAGAATCAATACTGCTAATTACATAAGTAAGTTTCACAAAATTGTTTTGGCTAATTTCAACACGCAATTCATTGTCGTTGATTTCTCAAATGAAACAGAGAGGGAATTTCCATAAACTTGTTCGAAATTTACAGTAGATTCTTCTTCTATAACTTAAACCAAAATTAAGAAGAAATTAATACTACATCCACATCATTCTGTTTTGGTGATAGAGAGAAAGGAACAAGATAACATATCGGGTGAAATTAAGATTTGTAAAGGCGCAAGAAAGGAATACGTCGGTTTCTTGAGAGAAAGATAGAGATGAAGAAGAGAAATTAGGAGGCAAGTTTTTAGCTCTTCTCAACCAATGAAGGGGCTATGGATTCGACGGTTTCTGGAAATTAAAAGTTTTGTTTTTAGAGAATAATAAAGAAGATGAGATGAGGAAGCCCCGTTTGAAAATTGAAGGATAAAACAGTAAATTTATATTAATTTTTATTATTTTATTAAATTGGTGGCTACAATGAGTAAAATGGGGCTATGAATAGAACCGCCCCTAAAAGTAATGTTGTTTGTAGTGATGCTATATCATACATTGATGCATAATAATCCATTTGGCCAAGTTGGCAACATGTCCATGTCAGAATGATTTACTTCATTTTGTAATGGGAATCATATATAAAATCTCATTTTTTTTACTCACTATAGCCCATTATGTTATATAATAATAAAAATAATTATGTATACACAATTTTGCCCTCATAAGTTATAATGGCCGATTACTTTTTTCTTTTAGGAAAGCATAATCCTCGATTAAACACATCTGACCTTCAACTCTCTCTCTCTCATTAAACACACCTGCAATATTGAAGAAAATCTTGGTAAATTCAGAAGACTTTGTGGGAAAATGAGATCGTTAAACCATCTGCAAGCTGTCAATCGGCATGGATTAATTGCAGCTTTCACCCAAATCGTGCCTTAAAAAATTAGTCGTCCGGTAACAAGTAAGGGAAAAAGAGACAATTTTTAGATCACATTTGCTATAATTTTTAGTTTTTCTTTTAATGGCTCAACAGAGGCTCCCATGATGGAGCAGAAAGTGAAATGCAAACTTTAAGAAAATGAGATTTGGAATATTAATCAAAACTGGGTGCGCGGGATTGTGAAAGATAACTGTTTATATTTCAAAGAAGACAATTGTCCATAGATGATCAAGCAGTAATTAAATTTTGATTTCGGCAGCAAACAATTAGCCATAAATATGGAATATCAGAACAAACGAAGGTATGGGACTGGGAGAGATGTAAATCTAATGTACAGATTTGGGAATCAGAAGTTGCTTTATCCTTTTCTTCTTCAAATTTTGGGGTTATGACATTCGTTTATTTTTATTTTTCTTATTTATATTTATTATTATATTAAATTAGAGGCTATAGAGAGTAAAAAAGTGGCTATGCATAGAATCACCCTTTTGTAATTATCAAAATTATGTGGCTCGCTAGGCCTCCCTTTATTTCTTAATTATTTTTCAATATCTAATTATGTCACAGTTCTTTAATTTATTTTGGGATGATATTTAGGGAAGAAGGCGGTCCTTGACTCAACTTAAGTCAAAATAACTCAGAGCTAGTTGGTCTGCCGGTATATTAGAATTTTCAATATGAATTAATTATTTTTATTTATTTCACAATTTTATGTTCGCTACTCACAAATCCATTTTGAATGGTAAGTCAGGTTGAAGTCATAATGTTTTAATCTGTTGGGAATGTCTTGAATTATTCTCCCGATTCGCACTATCTCTTGCTTTGCGCGCACATGAAGGTTGCGCACATGATGTGGGTCTCATTTTATGAGGGTGATGCTCATTATTATGTGATTGGCTATTCTGATTCTAACTACACTGGATATGTTGATAATAGAAGATCTTTGATTGGTCATGTTTCCACTCTTGGTGGTTCCTTCGTTAGTTGTAAAGCAACTTTGTAGGCTGCAGTTATTCTGTCTACAACTGAAGTAGAGTACATGGCGTTGATAAAAGCTGTTAAGGAGGGAATCTGGTTGAAAGAGCTTGTTGGTAATCTTTGTTTACCAGGATCGAGCCATTGTGTACTATGACAGTCTGAGTGCAATTTGCTTGTCCAAGGATCAAGTCCATCATGAGAGGACCAAGCATATTGGCGTGAGGTATCATTTTCTTATGAATAAGAAAAGGATCAAGGTGATGAAAGTAGGTATTACTGATAAACCTGCTGACATATTCACCAAGTCTGTTCCCCATGACAAGTTCCGACATTGTTTGGACTTCCTAAATATCACAATCTGTTAGTTGCTCCACGGGGGTAAATATGAGGCAGGAGAGAAGGAGTTTGTTCGTCTGGCGTTATAATGATGCATCTGCAAGGTTCAAGTCAATGTAAAGATTTGTTGGGATGCCTTGAATTATTTTCTCGATTCACACTATCTTCCGCTTCGCATAAGGGGGCCTCGCTGGTTCAGAAGAAAGTTGCAATTTGCAAAATAAAGCAAAAGCAAAATTACATATATAAGGAAATTAATTAATTAAAGGCACGGCAACGAAGACTTCACTTAATGACTCTTTTCCTCTCTTCTTGTTTATTTATCTATCCATTTCCATGTGTCTATCTCTTTCAACTTCCTTAATTAATTTAAGTCTCCGAAAAGAAAATAGTATCTTGGTTGTATTTAAACTACCGACAAAATGATAACTAGCTGGAATTCATATATGAAGTGGGGATCAAAATGAAATTAATTGCCCAAATTTACCTATATTGCAAATTAACAGTTTGATCAACTTCCTAGGTTGACGACTAATAAGTCATAATTCACTAAAGACTTAAAAATCTCAAGGGCACTAATAATAATAAAATGGATAATTATGCTTAAATATACGAACTTTGTTGTGTTATGATATTTTTATAGTACGAACAATTCTAGAGAATTAATGCCATGAAATATTTATAAACAACCGATTTAATAAACGATGTTGTTTGAATATGAACGGCATTCTCAAAAAACAAAAAAGACCGAAAAACTCAGCCAAATAAAATAGAAGTAAAGGAGAAAAAACAAACAAACTCAGAAAATAAAGAGATCATAAACCGGAAAAATCATTAAACAAAATAAAAAGAGCAAAAAGCACAGCCGCTTGGGATGAAATTGGCGCCTGCAAGAACTGATGTAAAGAACTTGCCTACAACATTAACGTACATCATATTTAAACGTTCTGGACTTTTGTTGATTTGATTCTGGGCCGGGCTATTCGGGTTTGGATCCGGATTCGAATATGTCATGACTCATGAGGCCGGTCGCACGGAGAGGTGCGCCTCAAAAAATAATAATAATAAATCATTCTGCTAAACATTAACCAATCGTGGATCGGCAATCTACGCCTTTGAGGACCAAATCTTTTGAATTCTCAACTTTTAATGATGACTATATTTCTAACCTATACCAAAAAAATAGAATGATGACTATATTTCTAAGTACCTATATGAAATTTATATAACCTAAATGTGTCATAATTTGAATAATTTAATGATCTTACTAATTCTCGACATCAGTCTATTGATTAAATTATAACAATGGCGTATTTTTGGTCTAAATTTATATGAAACGTTTAAAGCTGAGCACGTAGAGAGTCCATATATTTTTTTTGTCCTTAAAAAATGTGCTAATTTTTTTTATTTGTCCATCTTTTAAAAGTGCGTTCATTCTTTTTTCGAGACCTACTTTACCAAGAAGTTAATAATTTCCGGCTTATATATATGCACATAATTTTTTAGAAAGGGGGAATATTTTCTCCACTCACATTCACTTTATCATTTTTTTATATTAAAATATGTGTCACTTTTCCATAATCATACTTTTAAGGAACAAAGGGAATATATAATTGTCTGTGTGTTTCTCTTATTAGCCTTCCAGTGGATTTTTATGAGTAAAGTTGAAAGTTTCTAATCCGTGTGTTCACATAATCTTGGCAATGCTCTTGTCGTCAGAATGAACATCGGCTGGTACTCGTAACCTGCATCGTCACACCACACAATACGAACAACACATAAAAAATAACCAACGCATAAAACACGATATGGTAATCCAGTTCGGTGATCAACCACCTATGTCTGGGGGGCCTTGCCCAAGGGGAAACACTTCACAATGAAGTACAGTTATAGGACTTACAACAAGACTCTTCTTACTAAGCCTAAAATTCTCCTCACCCCACTATTCATTAAAGTGTTAGTAGCCTCTGCATGGCACAAACTACTTAGACGTGAATTCCCTCTCACCACCTAACCCCTTTTACAACCTTTACAAAACACCAATGTGTGAATAACGTGATTCAAGTGTACGTGGTAGCTATTTTTGATCATCTAAGTACAAAGACTCGATATACGTAGTTATATAAAACATCCACAACTCCATGAGAGAGTGTGGGGACAAAAATAAATAAGCGAACTCATCTCTTCTGCTGGAGCACGCTGCTTCAATGAATAAGAGACTTTGTCTCTTAGGCGGTAGTATGCGCTGCATCAATAAACAAGAGACCCCGTCTCTTCGGCGGTAGTATGCTCTGCATCTTCATAAACAAGAGACCTCGTCTTTTGGGCGTGGGAGACGCAGCTTCAATGCTCCATAAGCTTCTCTATTTATAAGGTCGCTTGAAAACCTTATATGAATAGGAAACCACCTTGTAGATATCTAATTCCTTATTAAACAAGGAATTCAAAATTCATACCAATAAGGAAAGAATTATTCCCTCTATTCCACGAAACTTGTTACGTTTTCCTTTTTAGTCCGTCCCACAAAACTTGTTACATTTTCATTTTGGGTTAAAACTAGAAAAAAAGGGATTTTAAGTACAATTATCTTAACTAATTGTATCCCTTATTATTCCTCCATTTCACCTCATCACTTTTCTACTTTATTACCTACCCATTTACAACACTAACACTAACTCCTTAAATCTCGTGTCGAAAAAAAATGTAACATGTTTTGTGGGACGGAGGGGGTAATAAAGATATATCCCAAGATATATTCGTGAAAATCTCCTAGATCCTCATGATCTCATAAATATCTCTTTCCTTATAAAAACCCGCCAATAAATCATAATCCTATTAGAATTCAATTGTCTGTTCTGTCATTCTGGAACACTGACAGAAACTCTTACCATCTTTAGTTCTTCATATTTGACACAGTAAAAAAAAAAAAAAAAAAAATTACACAACAAAGGTAAAATAGTAAATTAGGAGATAATGAGTGTGGTTCCCACAAAATATATGATTAAGTGGTGGTGTGTGTTTTATGATAGAAGAGGAGAGGATGGGAGGCGCCACAAAGAAGATTCTTCTCCTTCACACGTTCGCATAGAAAAGGCGATTGTGATGCCACTTGAGACAAAAAAATACTAATACTTCAACCCACCACCAACCAATCCTCTCTTTGCGCGCACCAAAACCACAAAAGAGACACCAAAAAATATAAGAGCCTCCAATTTCTAGATTTTAACTTTTAAAAGTTGAGTCAGAAATGTTGATTTGGTGACGCAACATAGTATACTTATCTTTTCTTTCTTCCGCACCTTTTACTTTCTACTTGACCATAATCCTCAAGATATTAATTACTTTCTGTGTTTCCGAAAATTTGTTCTATATTACATTGCAGACCTATACATTATTAATTCAGCAAATGGGTATTTCTTAGTTATTAATTTCATGAAATTCCCAAGATTAATTACTTCAAGATAATGGAAAAATAAAATCCAGAAGATGAACTCATCCACCTAAAATTAGCCTCGATATTTCAATATTTTGAGATTTAAAATTGACAACTAGTACATAATTGTAATCAATTAATTACAAGTCTATTGTATTGTAATGTCATTACCCCCAATTATATGTTGGAGACTTGAAGTTTGTTATAAAGTGATCCATGATTCATCGGATTCCAAGTACGAGAATGTAAAAGAAAGGAAAGAAGAAGAAGAAGTAGAGAACGCAGACGCGGATGAGAAAACGATTTCTGTGTTTTTATTATCTATTTATATATACAGATAGGGGATAAACGTGAATATATAAATAAAATAAGTAATGTTCGTACTAATACAAAGTTAACATTATATAAAAATAATAAAGCAGTGGAAAGAACCGGCCTCCAAATTTTACAACTGTATGTGGGGGCTCCCACACACTTTTCCAACTTTTTGCCCTTTTTATAGAATTATATACTCCTTCCTCTCCAAATTATAAATTATAAGATGTTTTAGAGTTTTTCATATTTTGCAAATTATACGTCGTTTTACTTACAATTGTCTCAATTAACCTCACTAATTAAGAAGGAATTGATTGCCCAGCCTTTCGTTTCTTCTTCCATATGTTGTTTATACTTCCCTTCCTCACACTAATTGTATTCAACTAATAAATAAGGTTAATATGGGTAAATTTTTCTTTCATTAAAAATTGTGCTCCACACTAAAACGACTTTTATTTAGGATAGGAGGGAGTATATAGCATTACAATCTTGAAGCACGCGTAGACAAACTACACTATACAACTATAAAGGGAGCAAATACACCACATCGTATGTGGAGTTTGAACGCAAGATTATTGCAAATGAATCTTTATATGTATCAATTTTGCCACTTAAACTAAATTTGATTGCTCTTTTTTTTTTTTTAATTGGAATTCAAACTCCCTTTTATATTTCTATGATTTATTATTGTCATCTGACAGTAGTTCAATTTGATTTTATTGAATATGATGTACTATATCAGTATATGAACCTTAAGTGTAATACGCACTATAAACTCTAGCAACGCTCAAACCTAAATAAGATACATGTCCTGACTAATTTTACGATCTGATCTGAATGCTATGATGTCTCACTATATGAGACTTTAAAAATGGAAAACATAAAACTAAATGACTCAAGGCGCAAAAGTATTGTTATGTATCCTCCACGGAATAATTGTATTTTTACTTTTCTTTTCTGAATCGAATGTATTTTTGCTTGTATTTTATATCTTTAATCAGTTTGACACATGTTAGGTCCAATATGAGCATTTAAATAATTTTATTTTATGCTCACCTAATCAGCTTATCACCAAGACAATGCTTGATCATTTAGTTGATAATTGATTATTACATTGCCTTATCTTTAATTGCTGCCTAACTGCGGCACTTTAAGAGATAACAACCACAGGAAATGTGCAGCTAACTAGAATTCATATATTTATGTATTTTCAAATTTGTGTACTCATGAAAAAGTATATAGCATTACATGTATTTTCAACATAGACTTTTGTCATTAATCCATGAGTATTCTCACATAGGAGTAATTCTTTTACGACTTGTTATACAATTTTCATATATTTATCAAAAATAATATAGTACAATATTCATATATGTACAATGAAATTCTACAAGTTAATAGATGCAATTACTTCTAGTAAAAATATATAAAAGTACCCAATTCTCAAAAAATTGATACACTATATATCCGATTTTAAAAATTGTTACACTCCATACCCATTGTATTATTTAAATGCATTAGTATTACACTTAGTCAAAAACTTGCTGATGATTTTTTGTGAAATTTGTATTTTGAAAGAGATTCTTCATTGATTCACGTGCGTGTGCAGCTTTGTGCATTAGAGAGGTCATTTGAGAGATGAAAGTACAAAATTGAGAGAGGGGAAAAGAAAGACCCATTGGAGAGAACATTTTAACCGATCGGAGATAGAGTTTGCTCGATTGGAGAGAGGGAGGAACCGATTGGAGAGAGCTCACCGACGGCTCGATAGGAGAGAGAGCTCGATCGATTTGTTTTTTATAATAATAGTACCAAATAATAAAAAGTCATCTAGACTGCACTAATAAATTTTCAAAACTTGATTCTAATCGGTTTTTCGACATTCCAATCGTTAATCAACATTCTAATCAACATAATTTAACATTCTAATCGGTTAAAAATTAGGGAAAAAGAGACTAATTATTATGATCATAATTATTTCACCTAAATGGAATAATAACAACACCAAATGATAGAAATTCATCTAAATTACTATAAAATTTTAAAATTTAATTCTAATTTGTACTTTATAGATTCAAATCGACAACAATCATGATTCTAATCGCGAAAATACAACATTCTAGCTAATCGGTTGGGGAAAAAAATCTTGATTCTAGTCGAATTTTTTGACCGATTGGAATCATCTTCACAACTGATTAGAATCATAATTTAACCATTCGGAGAGACTTTACATTTAATATTAAAATAACTTAAATGATAAATTACCTAGCAACATATTTTTTTATTTTTAATTTGTTATTGATTTGTCGATTTTGGCTTCTTCGGTTGAGAAGGTAGATTTTTATTCAATATTAACCGAATGCAATTATAATACATGATTCCAGTCGATTGGAGACATGATTCCAATCGAAATGAGACATGAATTCTAATATAGAATTAAATTAGAATACATTATTCCAGTTGATTATAATATAAAATCCAATTAGAAACCAATTCAATGCAATTTATTGATTCCAGTCGATTCTAATATTAGAATTCAGGTCCCCAATTGATTAGAAATATGATTTCAGTCGATTGGAGACATGAATTTTTGGAATCATGATTCCAATTGATTGGTAACATGAGTTCTAATTGAATTGGATTAGAATTCTATATTAATTCATATTTTTAATTTGTACATATATTTATAATAACAATTAGAAGTCAACAAATGTATTGAATGTAACAAGTACTAATACGATCTAAATAAGTACAATAACCAAATTCGAAACAAATATTTATTCGCCTCTCCCTAAATAAGGACACCCTCGACGTATACGCTGAGGGCATTCCCATGAGGCCGGCCACAATGTTGTGGCCGGGTCGGATCCGATCAACTGGGCGGGTTTGCCTCGGTTTGACCCGGTCAACTTTTTTTTTTTTTAAATTAAAGTTTTTTATTTTAAGTATCATTTTTTATACATCGGAGTACCATCTAGGGGCACGACAACAAATAATAGGGGGCGGCAAACAACAAATATAGATAATGAGACCGGCAATAATTTTGTCTTTGAGCTCGCTCCGGGTTCGCCTTTGGCTTCCCCTTGCTCGACTCATGGCTTAGAACAGGAGCGGCAAATAATAATAGGGGGCAAACAAATTCATAATTTGAAATTAATATTAAAATTAAAAAAATTAAAAAAAAAATTAAGAAAAAAAATTTGACCCGGTCAACGGTTTGACCCGGGTCAAACCCGGTCAAACTAGGGCGGACTTTGTGGCCGGCCGCATAGAAGTATATGTCATACGCGAAACTGACCCACACACACCACAAGTTCTAGATGCACGACTTCTACTGTTCAAGTCAACATGTATTGCATTGGACCGAGTCCTTGGTCGACGAGCCTGACGGAATGTGGTGGGAGGTAGCACTCTAATTCCAGTAACTTCGGTGGGTATCGTCCAACAATCTTGTGGTGGAACAAGATACACTCGATATGAGTAGGCATGTTCTCTCTGGCGCAAGCGTGCGTTTGCGATCGAGGCACTTGGCAGCGGCATGCGAGCATCGTCGACACTTGCGAGAAACGCGGGCTCGGTCGCTTGCCACTGCGTAAAGCCTAACAACAATGTTCTCCACCGTGATATATACAATAGCAATAAGTTCAAATTAATATTGTTGGAGAAATCCTTGAGTTAGTTTTGCTTGATTCCAAAACATGTTTATTTGGATTATCTATTTTGATTATCTGTTTTTACTGATATTTCTTTGGTGGAGTTTCAGAGACTAAAACTCGAAGATTGTTGCTGATGCTGTGGTATTGTTGAAAGGATATTTTTCACTGAAGTTGATCAATTCTAATATCAGCTTAGCTGATGTTCTGAGAATCAGTTTTGCTGATTCTTTTCTAAGGCGGACTGATCATTTCCCTCCGTATAACATTTAATGCTCAAACTTCATCATACTATGTGACAGATGCTTTATGGGATTTCAAAGGATTATCAGACAAATGACCTTTATCGTACAAGGACCTACAAGTCTACTTGCCATCTGTTACAAGGAAAGAAGACTGGGGTGAAGGTCAAGTTGTCCTTTCTATTGCAGAAATGACTAGTCTCTCTCAAATGACTCTTTTGAATTTGAGATTTCCCTCCAACGGATCTCTTTAAATTTGCCTATATATATTCGGCCTTCTTCACTTCCTACTTTACCGATTTTGTAAGCTTGTCGAACCTCTGCCAAAATTATCTCTCTACGCTCAAAATCGAAGAAGAGAAGTTTTGTGTTGCTCCTGCCATTATTGATCACTTCTCTTACCCTCTCAGTTCTCTAAGCTTAATCTTTGCTTATGGTACTTAGTTGGAGTCTTTCTTTACTACCTCGAAATCTTGTATTAAAGTGTGAGTTTAGAAGTTTGTCAAGTGTTCTAGTTGTTAGAATTGTTGTAAGGTTACTTAGAACCCGCAAGTTAAGGAGGAATCTGACATGATAAGTGTTAACTGATCAACAGTGACAAAAGTTTGTTGTTCACCCGCAAGCACTAGCTGATTCTTAGTGAATTGACTGAAGAATTCAGTTTGTGGATGTAGGAGTTGATCTCTTCGAACCACGTAAAATCGCTTATGTACTTAAGCTGCTTTTGTTTATTTGTTATTGCTCTGCTGATCAGATTTTGTGAACTTACTCTAAAGGCAACTCTGATCTCTTAATTAACAGCTTAAGTTGTAACTGACTAATTCAGCTAGTTATTAGTTCAACTGACTAGAGTTTCTCAGTCAGTGGGATTCATAACTATAGGCTACATAATATTTCGCTGCATATTTCAAAAATTTGCATTCATGTCTATCCCCCCTCCCCCATACACCTATTCAGTATACCAGGGACCCAACAAATACACAACATAATCTTATCACAATTTAGCAAAACTAAATTATAACATGTAGAAAAAAATTCTAAAAGGAATAATAACAATATCAAATAATAAAAATTCATCTAAACTACACCTATAAATTTTCAAAAATTAATTTTATTATGTATTTTCTAAATTCTAATGGACAATAATCACCATTCTAATCTTCTTATGTAACAATCTAATCAGTTGAGAACTAAAATACAAACTAATTATGATTCAAAGCAATAATTTAATCGATTATAATAAGTTCATCTAAAAGTAATAATAACAGTACCAAATGATATATATTCGTCTAAAATACGCATAAATTTTCAAAACTTGATTCTGATCGATACTTTCGACATTCCAATCGGTAATATGCAACATTATAATCGACAGATGTTAACATTCTAATCGATTAAAAACTTTTTAAAAAATAATTATTATGATTTTACTCAATAATTTAAACAATTGTAATGAGCTCATCTAATCTAATCTATATACTCTATAATAACAACCCCGGATTGTATATATGGTAATTATATTTTCTGCAATTTATTTTCTGTTTTTATTTAATACTTAGGTTAATTAATATTATTGTCAATATTAATTTAATGATCTACAAGTTATTCGCCCTATCAAAATAACAATATTAATTCACCGACCTATAAATTAGCACTGAAGGCTTTGATTAAGAAATTCAACCAAATAATAACCGCACTATATTAATTCATGAATAACTCCTATAATGTGCTGCCACTTTCCCTCTTTCCAAAGATAAAAAACAAATAGTATAACAACACTGGACTTCATATATGGTAAGTTTAGTTTTAATTTTTTTATACAATTTTCTGTTTTTTAGAGTAACGTTTATTTTCTGGTTTTTTCTTTAATTTTGCATATAATAGTATCATTATTATTTATTAGTACTAATATATTTAGCCATTATGATACATTTATTACTTATCAATATTCAATATATATTTATATTAAGTGAATGAAAATTTGGAAATAACTCAATTAATAAAAAAGGTTATTGTCTCTTGAAAAGGAAACGTTACTAATCAATTGTATTTATACGTAATGCATGAAAAATAAAGATGTGTACTAAGCCATCAATAAAGAAACGCAAATATTATGCATTATAAAATAATTAGTTTTTCTGTCCATTTGTACTTTTCCACTTCTGAAAATATATTATTTTTAATTTAATGTGAAATTACATTATATATATACAGCCATTATGATTAATAGATTTATCAGCTATCAATTTGCATTTATATCAAAAGTATGGCAATTTGGAAATATATCAATCAATAAAAAGAGGTCAACGACTGTTATTTTAAAAAAGCTAAAACCTACTAATCAATCAATTGTATTTATATAGAATGTAAGGAAATATGGAAAGACATACTAATTCATTCATTCATCAATCAATAAAGAAACCGAAACATCTATACAGTTAATATAAATACGGATAGTTCTACAAGGCGTTCTTCTCCATTTTATATCTTTCAAAAATGTTTTATTGCCTGAAGTTTATTTTGATTGTCGAAGAAATGCTGGAAAATATCTACATTCGATCAAAATTTATATCATGTTTCACTTTTATTCAATATTTTGCTCATTTCAATAATTTTTAATCTCTTATCATGGCCTTCATAACATGTTTGTGACACGGGCTTGAACAAGAGCAGATAGAGGGTGTAATTATTGTTAACAATGTTGATTTGTTTATGTTGTGCAGGTTTAGATCAAATATTTGCCCTTTGAAGTAGACGAGCCTTAATCATTAGTTTTCCCCTTCTTTTGATATTTTCAGGGAATCGCAATAGCATATTTTATAGTAATGTGTGAAATTTTGTTTTATTTTTGTTGTAAGCTAATGTATCCCCAAACTTGACCACGATGTTTCCAGTTTTCTGTAATTCTTTTGTAGTTTGGTCTCTTTTTTATATAAATTAATGTAGAAATTTTAAAAGACCGTATCATGTAGTGCTCCAATAATTTAATTATTTCGATCTCTGTTAATATCGGGTGAATACTTCAACTTTGATGTTTACTTTTACTATTACTAAGGAAAATAAGAAGTAGAAGGATTGTGTTGTTTATTTTTACTGTTAAAATGTTCAAATCTCAGTTCAGGGTTTGTCACATGAAAGGCCACTTACTAGAATGCAACTATTATCTTACTTAGTTTTAGTTCGATCTCTGTTAATATCGGGTGAATACTTCGACTTTGATGTTTATTTTTACAATTACTAAGGAAAATAAGAAGTAGAAGGATTGTGTTGTTTATTTTTACTGTTAAAAGGTTCAAATATCAGTTCAGGGTGTCACATGAAAGGCCACTTACTAGAATGCAACTATTATCTTACTTAGTTTAAGTTTCAATCTCTGTTAATATCGGGTGAATACTTCGACTTTGATGTTTATTTTTACAATGTCACATAGTAGAATGCAACTATTATATTAGTTTTAGTTTAGGATTTTATACTTTTTTTATGTTGTTATTGAATTTTGTATATTCATTATATTCCTATATTAGTGTTAAATGTCTCAACTTGAAGTGATATTAAAAAAACTATTCTCATAAGATTTGAATAAATAAAAGAATTAGAATAAAGATATGTATTTATTGAATTGCTAGCATATTTTACGAAAAAATAAATGAAGTTGAACCATAATAATTTTATCGAAAGCACCAACCATACGAAATTGGAATAGAAATGAATGGCTAGATGTGACAGCCCGCCAATCCCACCCTATGCGAATTTGGCGAACCATCTGTCTACGAGCAACTATTAAAGCTAAAAGAGTTCTAAACTGAGGCATCGCACGAATTAGACCATAATTAAAAGGAAAATATAGCTGAATTAAAAGTAAATAGAAAAGGGGGAAAAATAGTTCAAGTTATCCAACATCATGAGTTCAGAGTTAAGCGTCTCATAACTACAAGTTCTCTAATTTAAAGGCAGACTCAGCACAGCTGCTCATAGACCTCCCAAGACCTATGGGTTGCTGTGTATATCCTAAGCACGAGCTCCAGTCGCAGAAACGAGCCTATCAACCACACAAGGGTCCTAATACATCCACAGCCTGCCCGATCACTCCCCATCGAAGCCATCACCTGAAAAACATTTGAAAGTAAACGTGGGCTGAGTACTAGATGCACTCAGTGGATTCATGCCAACAGAAAATACCAAGTAAGTAATAAACATGACTAAATATATCCGGAAATGATATATATGCATGAAAATAGATTTTATCACTCAGCCCTCCAACTGGCAACCATGGCCATATAATCCTGCTAAATGGATAGGTTTGTTCTGGACAAGACGAATCATATCGTACAGGTCCTGGTACAAGGTAATGCAACACACCGAACTCGCATTCATGTACAAACTGCGCATAACCTCCCTTATAGCCCGCCCTTTCAATAATCAACAAACTCGGTAGTACGTTTCTACTGAGCCACAAACCATATCCCAGAGAGCACTCACCACTTTCCAAAATTACTTACTTGATCATCGTTTACAAAATATTTT
>JAYJMF010239813.1:0-14492 GCA_036873715.1 Salvia sclarea
CAAACTCCTCCATCTCTCCCCTATCCTGCAACCTCATCATCTCTCCAAACTCGGCAATTCCAAAATGCAATTCGCAAAAGGAGAATGTCATGGAAACTTTGAAAAATGGTCCACGAATTATAGAGGTTTTCGTCTGGATTGAGAATTACAGCGTGGCATTCCGGCCTGCCACGTCACTTTTCCGGAGCCGAAAAATTGAAACGGGGTACAATTGATACAAAATCAATAGTTTAGGATTTAAAAAATCATTTTTAATAGTTTAGGATATAATTGATAGTAACAAAATAGTTTGGGGTTTAAAGTGATAATTACCCATTTATTTTGCATGCGGAAAACTATTTATATTTTTTCCGCTCAAATTATTTTCCTCTATATATTCATTCACCTGCAATTTCCGTCTAATTTTAAGTGGAGAAGTTGAGACCTGAGACTACTTTAACATTACCGTTTCCGGAGCCCTGAAATTCAGAGCAAGAATCGCTCTTAAGTAAACTCTCTCTCTCTCTCTCTCTAGTTCTTAAGTAAATTCGCTCTCTTTCTAGTCTCTTGAAAACTGAGGTAAAACTTCTCTAAGCATAGCCCTATGTTTGTTTCGGAGAATGCACTATACCTGTTCGAAGAAATGCTCGTTTAACATTTACACTTTGATTTTTCTGATTAATTTTTATTTTATATTTGTCATCCTTGCTGCACATCTCGTTTTGTCGATAATTGCAAATATGGAAATGATATTGTGCATATTCTTTGTCTAGTAAGTATATAATTTTCGTTTCTGTTTGATCAGAATGTTATCAAAGTCGAAGCTTTTCTACTGTTCGTCGCTGCGGCAGGCTTCATTTTCCTTGAACAATTTTTCTAGAGGAGATTATGCTATAAATGTAGATGGAGTTAGCTCTGGATTGCTCAATAAGTTTTGCACTGCTGCAGAGCCACTAAAAGTCGATGCCTTACCAACGGCGGATGAGTCGCCCGAGCTTCCCGATTGGGTTAAATCTTCCAGTGAGGAGGCGGAGGACGCACGTGCTAAGAAGTCAAAGGATGACAACTTTGTGCCTCCCTCAGTCTCTTACTGGATCCAGAATCACAAGATTCGTGCTCAAGACGTTGATATGAAAACCGTAGTGAATGACATTGTCAAGACTGATATCGATATATTGAGTGAGATTCTGAAGAATCATCACTACAAATCCTCCGATTCGGTTGTGAAGGCTTTGGAGGGTTGTGATGTGAATGTGTGCGAGGGTTTGGTTGAGCAAGTATTGAAAAGATTCAGCTATGATTGGATTCCAGCATTAGGATTCTTTAAGTGGGCGGAAACCCAGAAGGGGGTTACTCACTCAGCTCGTGTTTACAACTTGATGGTCGACAATTTGGGGAGGGTGAGGAAATTTGATGTCATGTGGCAGCTTGTTGGAGAGATGAAGAACGTGGAAGGGTATATCACGCTGGACACGATGGCTAAAGTATTGAGGCGCCTAGCAAGGGCTGGTAAGTATGATGATGTAGTGGAGGCGTTCGAGAAGATGGAGGAGGTGTATGGATTGGAGAAAGATATAGCAGCAGTGAATATTGTGCTCCTTGCACTTGTGAAGCATGGTAGTGTTGAGCATGCTGAACGAGTTCACCTCGATTACATGGATCGAATCCCTCCCAATATGCAGTCGTACAATATATTGGTCGATGGCTGGTGCAAAACTAGGCAGATGGAGAAGGCTAAGAAGACGATTGATGAGATGAAGGAGAACGGGTTCTCCCCGGATTCAATCACATACACTAGTTTGATTGAGAGCTATTGTCGTGAGAGAGATTTTCGCAAAGTGGAGTCCACATTAGATGAAATGAAGAAGAATGGTGTGAAACCTAGTGTAGTGACGTACACGATCATAATGAGGGGACTATCGAAGGCGAAAGAAACGGATAAGGCGCTGCAGATATACATGCAGATGAAGCAGAACGGGTGCTCCCCCGATGCTGTATTCTACAACGTCTTCATCCATGCACTGAGCAAGACTGGCAGGCTGAAGGATTCAGATGCTCTATTCGAGGACATGTCGAGGCAGGGGGTTTCTCCCAACGTGGCGACCTACAACGCGCTGATCCTGATCGCGGCCGATGGGTTGCAGGAGGAGAAGGCTCTGAATGTACTGAGGAAAATGGAGGAGAACCAGTGTAAGCCTGATAGGGACACTTATGCGCCATTGTTGAAGATGTGCTGCGTATTGAATAGGATGAAGGTGCTCTCCTTTCTGCTGAACCACATGTTCAAGAACGACGTGGGGATTGATTTGGGGACCTACACGCTGTTGGTGAGCCGCCTCTGCAGGAATGGGAGGCTCGACCGGGCTTGTGCAATGTTTGAGGAGATGGCACGGAAGGGATTTGTGCCGATGGATTGTACATATGAGCTTCTTGTGAAGGGGCTGGAGAGGGAGGGTATGCTTCAAGAGAAGCAACGAGTTGAGGAATTGATGGCGACATTCAAATCTTCTCATGATATAGTCGTGTAGAGACATTGCTACTCGACTAGTTAGGTTTTCTTGCTGTTTTTTGGTCATTATGCTTTGATGATGGGTGTCTGTTTTTGAGTTCGGAGGGATAAACCAAAAACTTCTTTTATACGAGGGTTAAATTTTTAACTTTTTTATTCCTTTCTCCTCCCCTCGCGTGTTTTGTGATTTATAAACCTTTTAAAGATTTGAGTATATATTTCTCCAGAAAATTAAATCACAAAAGCTGGATACTGATAAATTTGCTGCATATGTACTGGTAAAGTTGGGAAGAATGAAAGTGGCTTATTTTCTGTACAGTTGTCACCAAAATAGCAAAAAAGATACTATCATATATTGTATCCCAGCTAAGCTATATCACAAAGATTACAATTTAATTTGTATCTCTCAAAAGGTAAACAGAAATCAAGAAATATTTGTGTTTCCAAAGAAACCGTCAAGACAAAGATTTCAAGCGACTGGGGCGAGGCAATCTTCTAGGGTTCGGCTTCTCCAATACACTATTTCCCAAGAACTCCTCGATCAACCTAGACGAGAATTACAAGAGAAGCCAAACAATTATGAATTAAATTTCAATTGCGCCAAGAATATAAGACGGTCATGTATACTTACATGCTGCAAATAGCCTTTTGTGATGCTGCCAGCTCCCGATCGGGAAAGCAGTCGTCCATGTGAAAACTCAACCAAACGTACAGATCCAGAACCTACGGTTACCAAAAGATCGAAACACAAAAGACAAATTTATAGAACCGAGATGACCCACATAGGACGATAGATCCATGAAGATACTAGTATTACAGACCTTATGAATTGATTCGAGCTCCTTCAGTTGCTTGTGTGACTTTGGAATCCTGAGTGTTCCGGGAGTAAATATTTCCTTAAGCCGCACAATGTGATTCGTACAGTAACTTGTTGCAAACTGCCATCAGAGAAAAAGGGTAGAAAAATCACTCCTGTAGTTAAACAAGGTGAGGACTAAAAGGCTAGAAGCAGATCTCACCTGCGTGAGTCCCTGAGACGAGATGTCATCGTCCATGTCAACGGGACTACAAATAAGAAGGGAAAATTAGTTACATGATCAACATATATCACTATCTACAAAAGGGTTTTGCGTGTATTATTGTTAAAAAATATCACGAGCAGGACAAAAATGTCACCTCGTAACAAAGAGGTATTTGTCGCGCAAAGTGAGAGGTAGCTCATCTATTACAGCAGCTACTTTCTGTTTATAAACAACACGAAAATTAACATCTTCGACAATATATACAAGAGGAAAGATGAACAAGCATATATTGCATACCAACATCTGCTCGGCATTAGTGATAAAATAGTTATCTGACAACTTGGAGTTCTCGACAAAATGCTCCTGGGGAAAGAGATGAGTGGAGAGGTATCAGACAATTGATGGCCCCTGAAACAGACACGTGCGCGCGCGCGCGCACACACACACACAGAGAGAGAGAGAGAGAGAGAGAGAGAGAGAGAGAGAGAGGTACCAATATCTGATGTAGACCATAAGTTGGATGTAAACGTGAAAACATAAGTAAAAGATCGAAGCTAGGAAAAAGTCCAGCTTGCTGCATCACAGAAATGTCCAACCAGAAATAATCAAAAAAGAGAAATATTCTGAAGTTGGTATAAGCCGAAATAAAAACACCCTAATTACCTCCAGAGTAGGAGAAGGGGAACTCAGTGATGAATGAAGTAAAGGTAGATCGTCAGCCTTTAGACAAGTCACTTCACCAACGGGAAATTTAGATTTGAATCTTCCAGCTCTTCCTATACGAAAATCCACGAATCAATATATGTAATGCACAAATATTAACCGAAGATTATAACAAAAACTACTCTCATACAAGACATCATGTAAGGATTTGCCACTCAACATTAATCCTAGTGAAATGCAAGTAAAGGTGGTGACAGAATAGCTTACCAGCAATCTGTTTAATCTCAGAAACAGTAAGGTCCCGCATCTCTGTACCATCAAATTTTTTCAATGTTGAGAAAATTATTCTGGATATGTTAAGATTGAGACCCATTCCAATTGCATCACTTGCCACAAGAACATGAAAATCACTGTTTTCATCATTGAACATTGTTGCCTGCAATCTTAAGGAATTGATTAGTTCAGCCAATTTCTGCCTCATCAAACATAGAAACCAAAATGAAAACAGAAAGAAAAATAAGATTCTCCTGTCAGACCAATGGTATGTAGTTTGAATCTAAAACGATAAATATGTCTGAATAGATGAAAGAAAAATAGCAAACATACTCCTAAGCAAGACACATGATAGCCAAAACGAACCTGTCTGCTTCGAGTCTCCGGAGGCAATGAACCATAAACAACAGAGCAGAGATGCTTCCTTTGCTCTTCAATTAGTCTCTGCCAACATCAAAAATGGGAGTAGGGAACTCAAAAGCCAAACATGGAACTAGTGACCACATGAAAATCTGTATACAGATCAATCGATTTAAATAGATGGCACTTAATTGTATGAAACATCCATTGCATCATGTAGAACAGTAGAAGCCTCTAAATTTATATTAGACCTACCTAAAAGAAGATATACCTAATGTTAACCTTACCTTCATCTTATATATCTCATAACGTGAGAATGTGACAACGCAGTCACCTGTCTGAATGTTGGAGAAAGATCCAAGCGGGACATCCAAAGGGACGAGAGGTGAAAGTCTCTCATAATATTTAACCTGAATCAACAGGAAAAGGTGTACTCTCAAATGCACTAACAAGATCTCCACATTCCTCTTCTGTAGTAACATAACACATGCACTTGAAAACACTGCCATTTAAGATAATGGGAATTTTTATTTTTATTTTCATGGATGAATTGAAAGAGTGATGACTAACTTGAAGAAGAAATTCATTCTACAGATTAGATAGCTGAAAGGCCATACCTCGACAACATCATCCGTCACTTTAAGCATCTCCTTAACTAATGGAACAGCTGCTGGATCACCACACAAGTGTAGTTCATCAGCAGATATTCCCAGTAAAGCTCTTGTAAATGAAAAACCCCTTGTTTTGCACCCCAACATCTGTAAGAAAGATGAGAGAGTAAACAGAGATATGTCTTGCAGTGCACACATTCTTTGTACTAAAGAGAATCAATACAAAAAAATGAAGTTGCTGAAAAAACTCGGATAAGGATGCCTAAAATGTCAAGAGCTCCGATTCAAATGCAAATGTGGAGAACAATCATACAGTCCAGCAAATACAGTTACTTTGATCATGACACTATTTGTTATGCACGAACATCCCGCTATCTTGAAGTAAATAGACTATACACAATGCCTGATATATAGACCACAAGCACACCTGAATTTCATCTACAACTGCGCAGCTATAATCAGAATTACAATCTGACATTTCAACAGTAACAGCTTTATGTTTTGCTCCATCAATCTCTTCTCTCTCTTGCCCAGTGATGAGCTCACAAGGAACTTTGGCTTTGTTCAGACGCTGAGCAACCTCCCATGCCAAAAGTCTTAACGGTCCACAATAGATACCTGGCATAATTATTAATTCGAAGCCTAAGCACCACCACTAGCAATTGAATTAGATTAGGCAATGACATGCAGCTTAAAAAGATAAATACTAACTCTATGTACCTGAAGGACTCAACTCCAACCGCTTCAGAGCATGATAGGTTTTGCCACTATTTGTTGGACCAACATGCAATATTACATTCCGTTTCTTTCGTCGAGCAGCAGGATACCATGTATGAGGACGCCTAATTTGTGAGTGCAAAATTAGTATTAACAAGGGATGAGAATGCAAAATGAATTACCATAAGAGCAAATTCAGAGCGATAACTTTTTCACTTACGTGAGGTCTGTAAAATCAAATTTCGTCCCTGAGCTGCTGAGCTTCCGTAGGCATTGATAGATGCCACATGAAGTTCTCAACTTTGACTCCCATGTAGAGTAACAGAAATCCGTAGTATCTGACCAACAACAGTGAAAACAATGAAGATAACCAAACAAAAGAATCTGCAGTAAAAATATTTAATCTACCGCATTAAGAGTATACCAAATGCACTCTAAAGAACAATTTTCAGAACCCGAACCTTGGACTCCTGAGCTAAGTAAATCTAATTGGGAACAGAATATGCACCAGTTCCACACAATTCCAATTAAAACAGATACATATTTATCATTTTCTACTTCTTTTGTTCCACCCCTAATTCAACTACTAGTCCAAGAGCTGCTAGAAAGAGCTCCAACCTTCACGGTAAGCAAGAAAAACTTGCAACTTGGTTATTTTTCTCGTTTCTTTTACTTGAGAGTTATAAGTTCTGATGATTCATTCATTCATCATTCTTCATTTTCATATTTCCAACAAACCCGACCAAGTAGAACTAGGGGATAAAATGATCTAAAAAAAAAAAAGTGAATTACCGGGAAGCAATGAGCGATAAATCCTCCGGCGGAAAAGTAAGGAGCTCATTTGCATATTATCCTTAATTTAGAGAGTGTAAAATTCACGAGGTTGGGAGTCAAATCAAAAGGAGATTGTCATCTTAGTGAAATTACGATAGGGAAAAGCTAAAAGATGGCGATAAAAATCGAAATAGGGGGAAAGATTGGTGGTGCGAGATTTGGGAGGGGTGGAGAATTTCGGCGTTAACCCGCCGACTCCGAAAACGTTCGGCTTCTAGATGTTTGCGTCTCTGTGTTTAAAATCTGTTTTAATGGAAGCCGGAGAAATTTACAATTTGGTCCTCAATGAAGGGGTGGTAATCGGTTAACCGGTTCCGCGGGAAACCGGTACCAAACCGGGAATCGGTACCGAATACCGTGAAATAGCCGGTATTAATTCCGGTTCCGATAAGTTATTTGCGCAAAAAACCGGTATCCGGTTAACCGGTACCGGTACCCGTACCGGACCGGATACCGATTTTATTAATTTCTTTTTTTTAATTAATAATTTAATTTTTATATCATAATTTTATTTAATTTGTCTTTTAAGAATTGATAATAGATAGATTTTAGAATTACTGAATTAGAGTAATAGAGTTTATATTAGATTTTGAAAAATAGGAAAAACAAAAATTTAAATAAAAAAATAAATAAAATCGGTTCCTTAATCGGTAGTACCGGTTTACCGGTACCGGAACCGGGTACCGGTTAGTACTAAATGGGACTGTACCGGTACTAAATATATGGGATTTCCGGTATCGGTTAATCGGTTTTTCGGTACCGATTAACCGGTACCGTACCGATTACCCGGCCTATCAATGATGACAAGAACATTAATTTGTCCCACAGAGTTTCAAAATTTCATCGTCATTTTATGAGTTCATAATAGATTTTGACACGGAAATAAAATCCTTTATTGTATTTATGTTACATATTTTATTATATAAATAAATTATTGATATGTGTTGAATCATAAAATTTAGAAATTCTAAAGATCGTGATATATGTTTTTATTATATAAATACTCCATAAAATTATAAATTATTGATCTTGTCATATGTCCAAACCCGTATATGTAATAAAAAAATGTCAAATACAAATACTAGAAAATCCAAACTCTTGGTAATGTATATGGTTTATATTAACTCATGGATCTAATGTTCTCCTATCATTTATTTCGTATAATATCATAATATGTGGGAAAATATATTGTGGGGCTAATAAACTGTGTGTTCATTATCTCAATAAAAGTACCTATATATACATAAGAATATATTTGTTCTTCAAGTATTATCAAACCTATTAATAAACCTAATACTAAATACTATATATAATTCTAATACTCCCCTTCAAGCTAGAACATAGATAATTATGTTCAAGCTTGTCACAAATAGGAGCATCAAATTTATCTAAAGAAAATAATAATTAAAACTGAACAACTAAAACTAAACAAATATTGACAAAATTCCTCCAAAATGCGAAAATCAACTGCCTTAATCAATAATCTTCTTCCGCTTGAGATCAATTCCATCCATCGTTAATCTTCTTGAGACTCTCGAGACTTCAACTGCGACGGCAATGGGAACCTCCAAATTTCTTGAACTTGCAACGACTTTGCATACTCACGAAACACAAAATCAAGAACCATAATCTTTTTCTCTTCCTCAAACATAATTTTCCACCACGAAAGAGAGAGCAGAAAAGGATTAACAAAACCAAATTGTTATGAAAACAAGATCCAAACCTATTCCTAAATGGTATAGCATACCAAACTGATGCTAACTGATGCTAACCAAACCAATCAAAACAACTTGTCCAAGACAAGATGCAACAAATCAGTCAAAACAATACAAACCCCAAACGAAAAAAGAAAAGAAAATTTCAAAGAAAAGCCGAACCTATACCATAGCGGAGTCCAATACCAACCAAGTAATGACACAAATCGGTACACAAGATCGGCCGGAGAAAATTCCGGCAACTCAAAGAAACAATTTTTGGACTATAAAACTCCATTGGCCGGAATTCGGCCAAGATTTGTCGAACGATGGCGCACCTCCCTTGCCGGGAGGTGCCGTACTGGTTGCGTTCAAAATCCTAGATCTTATGGCTCTGATACCATGTTGAATAATATGTGGGAAAACATATTGTGGGGCTAATAAACAGTGTGTTCATTATATCAATAGAAGCACTTATATATACATGACAATATACTTGTTCTCCAAGTATTATCAAACCTATTAATAAACCTAATACTAAATACCATATATAATTCTAATACTGTAAACATTTATAATCTTATTGGTTATATTTGGGCTCATTAGATAGTTTAGTTCAAGTTAGAATTAAGAATGATAGTTGAGATAAGAGAAAATAAGTATCATATATTGTTATTTGATAGAAAATAAATATAATCAAGATAGGAGATGATGGGTGTTTTGTAGCCTATTGTATTAGTGAGATAAAGTAGAAAAATTACAAGTTTGTCCTTCAAGACATATCTCAAGTACCGATTAAACCCTTCACAAATACAAGTTGCAAGGAGAAATTTAAGGTTGGGAAAGATATCAAACTCTTTGATAACTCCCACATTTATAAAAACATGCACCCAGTGCTCTAAATGACTATAATATTCTTGGATGTGATTGGTGGAGCCGTGGAGGGTCTTGCGGAGGGGGGGTTTATGGATGGAAAAGTAAGAATTTGAAGGTAATTATGCTATCAATATTATCCATATAATCAAACAAACCGAACGCCCCGTAAAGTATGGCACGAGTGACGAGTTCTTAAGAATAATAGGATTAATGGGATATCAATATAATGTGAGCGGTATGTGGGCTCCACTTTTACAGGTAGGAATGTGTGGGGTCTATTTCCAAAAGTGGAAAAATAATGCAATGGGATAAGTATTAAGTGGGTATACAACGTAAATAGTCTTAGTAATACATGTTCAACTTTTTTTTTTTTGAAGCAATACATGTTCAACTTATTAAGATCCTTGTAATCGATGCAAATCTATCTTTCTTCTTTACAAACAACACATGGGCTTCCAACACTAAAATACTCGGTTGGTTAAAATCCAGATCCAATAACTCATGCGCGATATGCTTTCAACTCTTGCAACTCCTCTGGCACCATCTTTTATGATATTTTTAAAAATGGAACGGCTCCAACAAGATATATCTTCATTGCGAGATATCGTGAGGTCAAACTAATGTCGAAGCCATTTTTCATGTTTTGCAATATTGTCTTTAAGACTCCCTCCATCTCATTAAATATGACATCCTACTTGTGAACACGCAATTAAGAAAGTGATGTTTTTGTCATTTTGTGTGTAAAATGGTGTAGCCATTTTTGTTGATTATTTTTTTAAGACAAATTTATTTCCATTTTAAACTTGTGTCATTATTAATGAGACGGCTCAAAATGAAAATGGTGTCATGTTTAATGGAACAGATGGAATATATACATATGTGTGTGTGCGCGCGCTTGCGTGCTCACGCGTATGTGAATTTTATGCTTATCAAAGTTATATTTTTCACGTTTTGTATTTTTGGTTAGAATTTTTCTTTGGTTGTTATTAATATAAGAGTATCATGAAAAAAATATATAGTACTCCCTCCGTCCACGAAGATAATGTATCGTTTGACTCGGTGCGGATTTTAATAAAATGTAGTTAGACTTAAGTCGTAGTGGAGTATGAGTCCCAACAAAAAGTATTGTTAAATGTAAAAATAATGTTAGTGGAGAGTGAGTCCCACATAAAGTATTTGAAAAGTGTAAAAGTAGTATAAATAAATATTAAAATAACGGTAATAAAGTGAAATAGAGTGTGAGGTCGTGTCCAAAAATAGGAGTGCATAATTTTTGTGGACGTCCCAAAATGACAAAAAGTGCATTATCTTCTTGGATGGAGGGAGTATATGTTAATTATTTTCAATAAGCTTTTTTTAGAACAATTGGCCTGACAGATGACAAGTTGAATTGAAAAGAAATTATGTAACTATGTTTTATTGTTATTACTATTGAGAAGAAATTATTATTATTATTATTATTATTATTATTATTATTATTATTATTATTATTATTATTATTATTATTATTCATGGTGATTACAATCTTTTGTTGAGCTTTAGTGGTAAACCTAATAGGGCTTAAAACAAAAGTGGTAAAGCTAATCGGCCCAGTTGAATGCGAATCTGTTTTGGGTTTCTCGTTCATCCATAGTCGTCACTACGTCCATTTCAGAATTTTGTTTTAGAGAGAAAAAAAAAAAAGGAACATCGTCAATTTGAAATTGTAGAATCATTTTCTATATTCAATATTCAATACGATTTTAAATTTAGATTCATTTCCTGTTCAATATTCAATGCGAATATGATAAGTAATCTCATTATTGGAATCTGTAGACTGAAGATTTATAACGATATTTCATAAAGGTCCGAGCTAAAGAGAATTTGATCCATTTAATTTAGGGTTAATAGTGTTTTATGTCCTCATCTTTTAGTTTTTTTCTCAAAATATGTCCCCAATTTTTATTTATTCATAATATATCCTCATCTTTAAACTTTTTCCACAATATGTCCCGTTTGATAAATTCCGGCAACGGAAAAATGAATCACCTCACCGGATTCAAAATGCGAATAATTTTTTTTTCCACGTCAACGTCAAAACGACGTTTTATTACATCCAAAAAATTTCACATAAATTAAACTCCACCTAAGCTAGTATAGCAACACATAAAAAGAGCTACGAAAATGAGATTTTAGCTTATGTCGATTTTCTTTTTTTTTGGAGGTAACAAAACGAACTTCGTTTTGACATTGACGTGGAAAAAAAATGATTCACATTTAAAATCCGGTGAGGTGAGTCATCATTTCGTTGCCGGAATTTGGCAAGCGGGACATATAGTGGAAAAAGTTGAAAGATGAGACAAATTATGAATAAATGAAAGTTTGGAACATATTTAAAAAAAGTTAAAAGATGGGAACATAAATCACTATTTAACTCTTTAATTTATAGTGATTTCGCCCGATCTGAAAGGTAGGTAATTAATACTTCCACTTTGCTATTTGAATAAACAGAAGAAAGATATAAACAGTTGTTTGTACGTATGTGATTTTTATATGGACTAATTAATTGGATCAATTAAGAATATTTATATTTCTTTCTAGTGCTGGTAGATGTTCCTTTCAGATTTTTTTTTCATTATTTCTATTTTGAATATAAGATATTTTTGTTCCAAAGATACATGGCATCATGTTTTTGTTCGTAATATCCCATAGTTTAATTTAAGGAAAACTGCAAATCAAATCACAAATTATACCCTAAATTACAATTACAATACGACTTTTGAACCTTTGCAATTAAATACTCAATCTTTCAAAAAAAAATTTTGCAATTAAAACACGCCCAAATTTTTCAATTGTCGGAAAAATGAGTCAGCGTGTTCCGAGCCCACGTGGACTCAAAATTTTCCATGTCAATACGATACGACGTAGGCTCGGAACGCACAGACTCATTTTTCCGACCGCCAGAAAATTTGGGTGTGTTTTAATTGCAAAAAATAAAAATTGAAAGGTTGAGTACTTAATTGCAAAAGTTCAAATGACGTGTTATTAATTGCAATTTAGGGTATAGTTCGTGATTTGATTGACAGTTTTCCCTTTTGTTTTGCGGGTGAATTTTTGTACCATAGTCCATGAGGGCATCACTGTATTTATGCTCGAATTATGTTCTCATTCCAATCTTATCACCCAAAAATATAGGCACAAGAGTTTTTGTGTTTATTTTTAATCAAATTGCGACTATTCTCACTAATTCATGAATGGTTAAGTTTATGCTTACAATTTCTTCTTTTATGCGACACTTAACTAACCTAACTTATTCGTCAATATAAATAACATAATCCACAAAATATTATTTTGCGATACAAACTACATGTTATATGTACATGTCAATACACAATTATGGCCAACAAATTAACTGTATGCATAATTTTTTTTATTGGGCAAAAGTTTTGGTGCGACGGGTCGCAAACCATGCGACCGGATCTTGACCCGAGATCCGACCCGTCATATAAATACCTAATATCCATCTGATTTTTCACTTTTTACTGTTTTGTTTTTACTATTTCTTTGCACCGCCTCTCTCTCGCTCTCTCTCCCTCTCGTTGCGCTTGGCGATTTATGTCGATCTTCATCTTCCACCGCTTGACGTCGAACGCCGGTCATCATCCAGTTGATTATTCCACCGCTTGCTCGTCTTCTTCCTTCTACTTTCGCTTCTTCCTTCTACTTTCGCCTGTAAGTGGTTTATGCCATATCCCTCTATGTCTATGCCCTAAACCCTATCATTTTCTCTCTCCGCCGTGGATCTTCCATCGCCGATCATCGTTGCTTCAATTATTCTCAATTTTGGTTGTTTACGTTTCGATTTTCTTATTAATGTTTCCAATTAATGTCTCAGGCTCAGCCCACCGTGCCCCAACTAGCGCCGCGCCCCGACAACACCATCCGCTAGAACGGCAATCTTCGTCACTGGCGTCGTACTAAGGTCGGCTTCTACACTCGTTTCCCTCATTTCTCTTCGTTTTATTGCTTTTGATTTCAATTTTCCCCCTTTTTCTGGAGTTGGTGAAATGAGGTTTAGATAGTTGTATGTAGTTCTTGGAGTTTAGAGAATGTGGTTGATTGAATTTTTTTTGGGAATGAACAACTTTGGGGGATGCAATTAGTGTATGTATTTCGATGTGTTTGTTAATTTGTCTGAATTTAGTAGAATAAAGCTTGTAGTATTTTTGGGACTTTTATTTCATATACATATAAAGGAGCTGTTAATTTGAAGAAAAAAGTTACCCAATGAGTAGCTTTGGTTTGGTGAATTATATAAGGAAAATAAATTATCGGTGTTCTTCTAGATATTGAAAAGAAGAAGTATTTTGAAAACTCCATGAGCAAAGAGAGTTATTTATGCATGGAGAAGTGAATAATGATGTAAAAATAAGAAAGTATATGATGTGATAAATTAGGGAAAATGATTTGGAAATTCATGATTTTTTTGATGCTTTATGTTTGTGTTGCTAGTGATAGAGTTGGGAATTGAGATTTATTATTTCTGATGCTTTATGTTTGTGTTGCTAGTGACAGATTTGGGGATTGAGATTTATTATTTCTGATGCTTTATCTTTGGTACACCTTTCTCTGTCACATATATGGTTGCTGCTTTTGTAAGTTTTGAGAATTTGTGGTTTTGGGAGAATTTGTGGATTTAGCGTCTTTACATTATTGTTGTCATAATTAGGGATGACAATATTACCCGCGGGTTCGGGGCCCCGCGGGTACCCGCCCCTAATGGGGCGGGTTTGGGGACAATATAGTCGGGGGCGGGGCGTGTTAGGGTTTGTATACGCAAAGCATGCTTTTAGTGCTGCTTAAGTACTGAAAACCTTATTTTCCATTTTATGAGAATAAAATTATTTGTCACTGGTTTGCCTTTATGTCTTGGGTTTATTTATATTGTGCAAACAAGTCCACTATTCTGCATTGT
>JAYJMF010240580.1:0-14476 GCA_036873715.1 Salvia sclarea
CATTTGCAAATAACATATACTACTACATTCTCGTTGCAAATATCACTCTACACATTTGCAAATTTAGTAATTTTGAATTAATAAATGTATTTTGAAAATAAAATCTTATCAAATCTAGACCACTCAATCTTCAAAATTAATGGATGAGATTGGTTCTTAGTTCCTATTTTAATTAGGGGATGTATTTTATCCTTCCGCTAGTACATAATTTTTAAATGATTGAGACAACATATTTTAAGTCAAATAGATTAATTACATGTATTTGCACATAATACATAACATTTATTTATTGTTGTTCTAGAAAAAGATTTATATATTGTTCTTGCACATTAAAATTAGGAAAAAAAAAAAAGAATAACATTCCATTATGTCATATTTTTTTCCAATTCCAAAAGTATTCCTTCATAAAGGTTTTAGTGTATATTACTTATGACATTTGTTACACATAAGAGTCTATTCGGATTCAATTTTGTATCTTTAATCATTCAAAAATCTCCATCGCAAGAAAAATCAGTAGAATTTAAAGTATAATTTATTTCGAATTTGTAAACTCGGAATTTGCTGAAATTTGATGTATTTTACGATAATTAACCCATTGAATTAGAATATTTATCACCTGAGCAAAAAATGGGCAAGTAGAGTTCCTTAAACCAGCTCAACTGAGCAGCCAGAGACGTATTTGGAAAATCAATGTGAAGCCCTTCCTCCTCGAAATACGAGTCCGGCAGCGCCGTACACCCCGCCACCGCGAAATTCACGCCGCCGCCGCCGCCGCCGCCGCTCGGAGAGAAAAACGGCTCCACAAGTGGAAGCCCCAATGCCTGAGCTGCAATCGAAAATTGAACAGAGAAATTAATAAAGTAGATCTGCAATTGAGAATTGAAGTGATGAATTGATCGAGAAATAAAGTAGATCTGGCGGTTGTGGCTGCGGAGTTTAGTTTGCACCGATGAAATCGACGACGAGGCGGCCGTCCGACCACCTCCCCGTGGGGCGGCGGAAGTAGGTCTCGCCGTAGGGCGGCGAGGCGGAGAACGGAGGCGCCGTCGCCGGAGCGAAGTGGATCGAGTTGCCGGTGTCTGCTAGCGAATCGCCGAAGCTGATGATGGATTCGAAGCGCGCAGCTGAAGAAGTAGAAGAAGAAGAAGCGTGATTGGTTGAGATGAAGAGAAGGAGGAATGTGAGAATCAGATTCATCCTCATCTTCAAGCTCTATCTCTCTCTCTCTCTCTCTCTCTCGCTTTTGCAGAATTAACTCTGATTTTTTTCGATTTTAGCACAAAAAAGAAAAAAACATTTAATTTTTTTTAATGGTAGATGAATAAATTGATTGTTTTTGTTTTTGTGGGGAAGGTGGGAGCAATATCTAACAATATTTTCTCTTAAAAGGGACGAATATCTAACTATTAGGCTGTGTTTGGTGCCTTGGAAAACGGCTGATCTACTAACTTTGTCTTGGATTGTCACGTGTGTGGTAGAAAATGTCGTCTGCCCCGAGGCCCGCAATTGAAGCAAGGCCCGCGCCTAAATTCACTGTACGCATGTGATTAGAAACTGCCGAAAATGGGCGGATTCAAATAATTTGATATGAACAGTAGTAAAAATTAAAAAATTTTGCTTCCTCTTTTGCCCTCGAACTACATCGAATCCAGCAACATTTCTTTCCAAAAAATCCCCAGATTTTCACGCCTCCCCTCCTCTACCCTTTCACGCCTCCCCTCCTCTACCCTCCTTTTCATTTCCATTTTTTCCCAACCACGAGCCGTCGACGAATCAGTCGTCGTCGTCGTTCTTCATGGCTTTTTGAGATTCAGTAGATTTGAGTTCAGCCCACCGGAGTCTTATTTGACAGCGAGAGGCGGACCCGTTCCACGACTGAGCTGAGCAAGAGCAACTTTCTGGCGAGAATCGGTAGATCTGAGGTGAATATCGGCTGAAATCTCGCTCGTGGTAGTAGGACGTCGCTGGACATCGGTAGATTTAAGAGCGAGAGACGGAGCAGTTCAGCGTGTTTAACCCACCAAAACGTATTGCACAGCCGCAGAAATTGGTGAGTACCTTGTTCAAATTCGAACTCAATTTTAGGTGATTATTAGGGAATGGTTCCAGATTGAAGGTCAATTTGAGACAGAAACTGATTCCTCCCACAAATTCATTTTTCAGGAAACCTTGCTTCTGAAAACAGGGGTAGGTCAGTTCAACACAAAAATTGGGGGTGGCTCTTAGGCGAACATAGCAGCAGCCTGTCAATCTTTTCTGTTCAACAAGTTTGATGTTAAATTGTTGTGATTAATAATTGACATTTGTGGTGCAGATTGCAGTTGAGTTTGAGAAAGGCTGCATCTTCCGTATTATCAGAAATTGAATAAACTACCTACTCTACCAGGCTAGTGTTGTCACTATATGGTTCATAATTGTGGTGATGAGTATGATATTTTCCTCAAAGAATGAATGTTGAATGTCCTAAGGCAGTGTATTGAAATATGTTGTTTATGATTTTCATTTCTGTTATGCTTTAGAATATGCTAAAATTTTTTAATATCCGAGGTTATTCTGGATTGATTAGTAGGTGTTGTTTCCTACCGAGGTCCAGATACTCTGTTACTATCATGATGAAATGTGTGTTTAATTTCTTTTTGATTTGGTGTTATTGAATATTGGCCGCTCATTTTTGTTTCACTTGAATATGGAATGACTACAAGGTGTTATGATGATGTGAATATCTATTAGTCATATTCTGTCTTGATTTTGGTCCTCTGTTGAGTTGTATATTGAATTTGGAGAGGCTGGTTTCCTTATTTGTTTTGTGATAAATATGCAACCTTGATGAGAAATGGAATAAATAACTTGAAAGATTTGACTTTTTTGGCAGTTTTCTTGCTTCTGTTTGCTGGTGCCTTTGTTTAATTTTTTTGGGGTAGCTTTGCTTTGATCATGCTGATGATATTTAGGTTTATGGCCTCCTATACCAGTGAAGAGAAATGCAATTTTAACTCATGCTCATTCAATATGGTTAAGTTATTAACTAGCTTTGACAAATTTAATTAATTTCTCCTTTATCCTAGAACCTTACAAACCAATATGAATTAAAGGCATGGTCTAATTTAATATTATAGCTTCTGCCCTTCCAACTCCTGATCCAATTTAATTTTGCATATCAAATTCGAATGATTTATTAAACTTGATATGAAATTGTAATACAGCTATACTTCTCTCCTGCAGACACAAGCCTCGCTTGATATTAAATCATGCATAAGAGAGAAAGATACGCTGTTATTTTCGTAATTATCGAAGAAATTATCAATGCATACGTTTTTCAGATATGTGCCATAGCCGGGTTATTGGTAAAGATAAGTAGAAAAAGAAAGCGTGTCACCCAGGCCAAAGAATACAGAATGATCCCCAGATTTCCCAGCCAACTACATCACATGAATAGAATGACTGTGTATAGTGATACTGACTGTATCACTAATCTTAGAATGGACAGGAATTGTTTTGGGCGCTTATGTATAATCTTGAAGCAAACTGGGGGGCTGGTTGATGGTAGGTATGTTAGTGTAGAGGAGCAGGTAGCACTATTTGTGGGTATTTTAGCTCATCACAAAAAGAATAGAGAGGTTAGTTTCAACTTTTGGCGTTCCGGGCAAACCATCTCCTTCTACGTTCATAAAGTTTTGAAAGCCATTTTAAAAATTCATGCTCAGCTCTTGCAAAAACCATCCCCAGTGCCCGAGGATTCTGTTGATCCTCGATGGAGGTGGTTTAAGGTATTCACCTAACTAAAATCATACATAATCTATGCAAACAGTTTTTATTCTACTTGAACCTCAACTGTACAATTTTGTTCCTGTTTTAGGGTTGTTTAGGAGCGCTAGATGGAAGCTACATCAATGTAATGGTGCGTAACGCTGACAAGCCTCGTTATAGGACCCGAAAAGGTCAAATAGCTACCAATACGCTAGCGGTTTGTGATCGCAATCTGAGATTTATCTACGTATTGGCTGGATGGGAGGGTTCTGCAGCGGATGGGCGGATACTACGTGATGCCGTTAATAGGGAGAATGGTCTTAAGGTCCCTAAGGGTACGTATTTATTTATTCCGTGCGAGTAAAGATAAATATGTTCATTAAAGGAACCAAATAGTTAACTCCATTACTTTGACCTTTTATGTGGTAGGATGTTACTACCTATGTGACAACGGATATGCAAACTCCGAAGGATTTCTAACACCGTACCGAGGCGTTAGGTACCACTTGAAGGAATGGGGGCCCGAATCTGCGAGGCCTCAAAACAAAGAAGAGCTCTTCAATTTGAGGCACTCCAAAGCTCGAAATGTCATTGAGCGAGCATTCGGGGTTATGAAAATGCGATGGGGGATTTTGAGGTCAAGTACGTACTATCCCGTGAAGGTGCAGGTCCGTCTAATCATGGCGTGTTTTCTCCTCCATAACTATATCAGGGGACAAATGGCGGTTGATCCCATTGAAGGGATACTCGAAGAAGGTTTAGATGATCTCCCTGTCGATGACTACGATGACGTGGAGTATGTGGATATTATCGACCCTTCCACTGAATGGACTCGTAAGAGGGATGAATTAGCGGAGCAAATGTGGCAGGATTATGCACAATAGTGAAACTGTGGGGGAAACTTGAAAACTGTAGTATCTGTCTTTTTCAGAATTTCTATGTGTTTAAACAAGTTGTCACTGTAATGCTTGTTTAGAAAATCATTTCCTTGTGAAATTCTAAATTCTCAC
This sequence comes from Salvia sclarea, assembly GCA_036873715.1. Taxonomy (NCBI): domain Eukaryota; kingdom Viridiplantae; phylum Streptophyta; class Magnoliopsida; order Lamiales; family Lamiaceae; genus Salvia; species Salvia sclarea. Next base: position 4,758 of record JAYJMF010240580.1, read on the forward strand.
GAGAATTGCCATCCGGCTGATATTAGCATTTCTATATAATTGGGCCTTAAATTATTGATGAAATTACTATATATGTAGGCGTTAAATATGATTGGACCTCTTTCCATTATTAGGATCTCTATATAGTTGGGCATTATTAACAAAAATTGGGCCTCATATTAATTATTTAAATGGTATATTAAATGTTATTCTAGAAAATATGAAAGGAGCATTCTTCCAATATGCTTACTCTTGTACGTTTTTAATTCAAAACAACATCGAAAAATTAGGAAAAAGAAGAACATAAATCTACTAAATTATATGTAGAGAAAATAGAAAATAAATAAATTGTAAACCTCGTCGCTCTTCTAAACTACGCCCTTATTCAAATTTTCTAAAAATATACAAATATTATAAATTTTAAAAAAATACATGATTACAAAGAAAAATAAAATTAGGCCTTTATATTTTAAAAAAATACATGATTACAAAGAAAAAATATAATTGTATAACATAACAATTTATCCTTTTTTAAAAAATTACATGTGGTAAATATATTTATTATAATTAGAATTCAAAACTTCTCACAAATTGAGTCCTTGGATATATTTGGTCGTTTGTGTAATACAGGTGGTAGTCATTACCCGCTAAAATCCCATTTTTAGTTCATTTAAAAATATAATAAGTACACGTTGAGCTCAAAAATGAAAGGAGCATTGCACAAAATGACATTGAATATGGAATAAACAACAACTTGCATTAAATATGAAATTCTTGAGAGGGATACAAGCAGGTGGAATTCAAGATAGGGGCAGTCATGAATGGCCCCAACTTAATAAAAACGAAAATACACATAGTGGAACGAGATCAAACTCGAATGCAGTAGCGCACCAAAACATCTAACACCAAACTTATTCCTAATGGAAAGGCCCATAATTGAAGTGACTAGGACTGGAAGACGCGCATGAGCTCGAGTTTCCCAACGGCCGTCCCGGAAATACACGTGGAGGTGGCAACCCACGGTTTCCTTGATCCTCCATATTGGTAGTGGATTGTTGATCACCTGTTGAGGACCCATCATGAAACAACCTCCTTCGAGTTGAATTAAAATTGGGAGAATTTATCTCCTCATCATCACTTAGCACCTCGGTTCGACTAGCGGAGGCTTTCGGGATTTGAGTTGGACTACGTATAGCCGTTCCGGTAGCGGAGCTCTCCTCTTTGACGTTGTAGGGACCGAAAAGGTAGCAAAGTTTGCGAAATTCGGGCTCTCCGTTGAAGCGGTAAGCTTTCGCGAATGCATTTTTCTTTAAAATGGGGAAAAAACACAAGACAAATACCACATAAGATTTTTTATACTAAATTTCGGGCCAAAAAACACACAATTTGAGTAACGACAAAACACAAAATTTAAATAGTTTTAATTTTCCTTACTTTGAAAATTTTGATCCAATCTCGGTCCTCGGCTGTTATGAGGTTAGTAGCGGGATCCCATATCGCCCTCTTTTCTTTAGAAAGCTCTTTGAATGTCATGTATCGGAGCTGCAAGAAGTGCAGGCGGTTGATGACGTCGTCCATTGTGATGCGGCAATGATGCTCGTGATTAACCATCAAACGAGCCGCTTGGACCGCCTCGTCGGGGATGTCGGTTGTGGTCCAACCACCTCGTCTTTTCTGGATCATTAGAGATTGGAGAAGCGTTGAATCCATCTCTGCAGTGAAAGGAACATTGTATCTAAAGAAATGTGTTTGAGGGGGAATTTCCGAGGGGTCCATTGTGTTTGTAAGAGGGAAAATTGTTTCTATTTTTCCAAGTTGGGCTTAGGTGGATGAAGAATAATAAGGGACGTGCCCTTTTTATAGATAGCCATGGAAGGGATTATAACTATTGAATTTGAGAAACCCATACTCCCAATTTGATTGTATCTCAGATTGACCTCTTCATTCACATGTTGTGCCAATGTTTTGTTTTTTTCCTTGTGAAAAGAAGTGTTGATGAGTCTAGAACACAGCTAAACAAGTAGCTTGCAGTTTCTTTTTGACAATTTGCATAAAAAAATATAACTTTTAAATTTGCAAGCAGTTTACAGCTTGCAATTGCCTCTGCTCCCTATATCCCTATATATAATGTTGGTTCATCACAACATCAGCCTCCTTGTGAGAAAGGACAAAATTCATACAGTGGATATGAAAAAACAACACCAACTTCCAATGTGATAAGATTTCAAAATAATTTGGAATAGATAGGTTGCTAATAAAAGTCGGAAATTTACAACCCCTTGGCAGAATACACAATTCTACTACTATTCATAATTTACATATTCCATCACCACCAAATGTACCAGTGAAGTAGGCCACATTCATTACCAAAAGGTCCATAAACTTAAACACAAACACCTATCAGCCCCAAAAAAAACAAACAACATCCAAAAAGCAGAATCTCAGTACCGTGTTGAAGTAATGCACAGAGAAACGAGATTATCAGGCTGAAAAACACTAAAATGGCAGTGCATATGTGCCAACACAAGTCCCAAAATGCAAACACATCAGGTTATACTTACTTACCCTTGCTTCCCAGCAACCGCTTGACAAATTGAGCTCGAGCATCACCCGATAATCCTTTGAATATTTTAACTTTATCAACGTTTGCAGCTAAGATCTCACAGACGTCAAACCTCTGATCAATAGACAAACCGTCGATCTTTCCCAGCTCATCGAAGGCATCCTCGGCCGCTTGCCCGAGGCGTGATTCATAGCTGATGCTGTCCACCAAAGAGGCAAGGTGTGCATCGGTTTTTTTGCCGAAATCCATCAGTACGTCACACAGGTTTGACACTTCATCAGAGACAGATACAGCGGAAGCTTTGCGTTTCTTGGAATTGTTGTTTGTACGGGGCAACTGTGTAGGCCTCTCAGTATGCGACATATTATCGTTATTCCCCTCCGTCTCAGCAAGGTCCTCAAGCGACACGTTGTAGTCATCTCCCGTACCAACATCATCGGTGTAATCTTGAGTGCGTATATCATTCCAGGCATCAGGAATATCCTCAGCTCCATTTCCGTTCGCCCTATCTCGACCGAATATCTCTTTCCAGTCATCATAATACGGCCAAGACTTGTAACGCATATTCCGAGCATTTGAATCAGCCTATCCAATTGATAAATGGAGGAATTCAGACACAGTTCATAGTAGATAAAATAGCGGAACGTAACAGCATATAGAGAACAATAAAATCAGATTTACAATTCAAATATAATAGTGGTACAAAAAATCCATCAACTCCTTTCACAATTACCTTAATGATTCCTTCCCATGCCTGGTCCAGGACGTCAAGCTTGAAGTTTCCAGTACTATTGAAACCAACGCCGCTTTGTGCCGTAATTTGCTGCAGCGAGTAATAGTTCTTCTTCCACGTCGAGAGCTTTGAGCTTATATGCGGTGTGGCCTTGATATCCGTCTCTGGCCAATGATTCTTCATGGCCTCCTCTAGCTTCGTCAGGTAACCGGCCCTAAAGCCGTTGTCCGACTTCCATCCTTTTACTAAAAGGTCTTTCACAGCTGCAATGAGGACGGCCTCCTCATTTTCAGTCCAACTTCTCCGAGTCCCACCAGTTTTTCTCCCCCGATTCTGGAGGCCACTGCTCCCTGCTTTGATACATTTAAAACTAACAAAGATTACAATTGGTTTCAAAAGAAATAACGACTATTATATTAATATAAAAAGAAACAACATAATCACCACAGGGCATATAATGTTTAATTGTGAAGGTGGTAGGATCAGCAAATGACAAAATCTGCCACACATCAAATATATATCAAATACAATTATATGTCAACAAGAGAATACATGTACCTTCTTGAGTAGAACTCATATCAAGGGTTCGTTTGTTTAATCCTACACGAGAAGATGATAACATTGTTTAGATATGGAGTCAGTAACTGTAGTGGATGTAGGGAAAAAAATGCAGTTTCAGATTCTAACTTAATGCCAAGAAATTCTGCATATTTTTAAACATATAACAAATGATGATAATGTAATTCACAAAACAAATAGTTGCTAAAGCCGATTCAAATAAATACCTGCTTGAATGGCTATTGAGAAAAAAAAAATCACGCAAAGGCATTTACCTAAACCCTAATTTTCAGGTCCATAATCGCTTCGATGTTAAAATTTATGTCTTACATAAGAATGCCCAACAATTAATTGTCCTAAATCACACATTTTCGTCTACAGATAGGATTAAACTAGCAGCAATCTTTTATAAGGTATTTTCCAACTCAACAATACTTTCATGTTTTTTTGAGTATCCTCTAACACACCCAAGATTAAATCAGTCCCATTGAATAATACAGATTATTCAATCGCTTATTATGCACAATCATATGCTGCCCAAACTAAAATAATCGAAAGCCCTAATTTGTCATAATTTTCGAGGAAAAATACGAAAATCGCTGATGAAAAATGAAAGGGATACGTCAACCTAACCTGCTCGTTGTTTTGCTCCGACGCCGTCGAACGGCTGACCGGTGGGGGGAGAAAGGCTGCAAAGTTCTCGCAGTCGTCGAAGAGTCGCCTGGGAAGTTCCGCTCAGAAATATCTGCCTTCATTCTGCCCTATTGCGTTGTTTAGAATGAAGTATTTTTTTTTTTTTTTAAATCTGAAAATGGCAAATTCGTAATTTCCATAGTCTTTAATCTCATGACTGTAGACTACCAAACAAAGGGATTATATTATAATTTGGGTGTTTAATTAGCTTAGCAAACAACGGCCTAAGATTTCTAAAATCTCCTTTTCCTGTCTCTACTAATTATTTTAATCCTATCCGTCCATTTCCTGTCCAGGCTACCAAAAATACCCTTAGTGTGTGATGAATGCACCATGTGATCCGTCGTGATCATCTAAAAAGTAAAAAATTTAGGAGATTTACAAGAATTTTAATGTGTTACATTACTTATAGTATATATATCCTTTATTTTCTTTCTTAGCAAATTGGTTGTACAACACAATTTATAGGTGAATTTCAATTTTATCCGTATATTATAAAGTTGGTGGCTAAATATAAAGCTCGTGTGGTATTATTTTTCAACGTATAAAATTATGCGTTTTTTTTTAAAAGGAAGTATGTATGTTGTCGCTTTCATAATCTCCTTCCTCTAAAAGTATGTGTATTGTCGCTTACGTATGCCCAAGGGCGGAGGGAGGGTCGGGCATCCCTCGGCGGTCGTCCGACCAAAACTTTTTTATAATGCTATAATATTTGTATTATATTTTGTATTTTCTCATATTTTATAGTATGTAAAAATATAGTTTCGTCCGTGCAAATTTGCAAAAATATGATTTTGCCCGCGCATTTGTAAAATCCTGGCTCTGTCCGTGCGCATGGCGACCGCCTCGCTGCCACCAAATCCGCCATGCTCAGCGGCCGCGGTGGGCTCTACGATTGTCTAATTAGATATGAACAGTACCATTTCGATGATTGATTTGATCAATTTTGCCGATTTCAGTTGAATCACAATTTGAAATTAATAAAAATTATCTCCTCTTATATCATACTCCCTCCGTCCCGGTCTAGTTGTTACGTTTCTTTTCGGCGCGGAGTTTTAGGAGATCTGAAAAGTAATGTAAAGTGATGATAGGAATATATATTATTTAAAGTTGTGTGGGTGATAAAGGTGTCTTAAAAAGGAAACGTAACAACTTCGTTGGGACAACCCAAAAAAAAAACGTAACAATTAGACTGGGACGGACGGAGTAGTACATTTTTCTGCAACTTTGGTAGCTTTTGCATCTCCGTCTGGAGTTGTGGTTTGCATTTTATATGTAATACTGCATAGTGTTACATGACGAGTAAAAATGGGTATGCAACTTATATAGTATTATTCTCTCAGTCACATTAGAATTGACACCCTTTCTTTCATTTAAATTGACACATTCCCAAAAAGACAGTAAATTAACACACAAAAAGATGAGCTCATATTACTTTTTTTTTCTTTTTATTACAAACAAACATTTTCTTAATCCCATGTACCCAAAAGATGGGTGTCAATTCAATCGGGATAGAGGGAGTATATACTAATGGTCGTCGAAAAATTGGGTGAGAGATCCTCCCAGCAAAGCATGAGCTATGATTCTGTAAGCTGCTTCGGTCAAATGGAGACCATCCCAACCCACGTGCGACGACGGATCCTCGCACGTGTTGCATCCTTCGACCCCGCAGGGGTGTCCGCGATCGCTATTGTACGGCCCTCCCCCACCGCAGCAAGCATCCAGGGCTCCTTCTGTAAATCCTGTGACACCAAATACACGAAGTTTCATTGTGTCCTAAATTTTCTCCCTCCAAATACACAAAAAAGTTTCATTCTTAAACAAAACCAACAATTCCAGCAGATGGATGCTGAGGTGGGCCTATGAAATGAATGTAAGCCATGCAGTCATTTCAAAAAGCCCACCTCAACATTAATTCGCCATAATTGCTCGGTCGTGTCAAAATAAGTGCTTCTCTGGCTACCACCTCAGCATTGATCCACCTCAGAACACAATGAAAGTTCGTGGAGCTTGATTACCGTATTTTTGTGGGGAGCGATAAAGCAGCATCGCGGCATTGTAATAATCGGCGTAGATTATGTCGATGCTCGGGTTTTCTTGCCGGATTCGTTGCAGTTCCGATTGAAGATGGTCGTTGTGTCGCCGAGAAAACTTGTTTAGCCAATTGAGGCAGCCTGTTTTGGGATCATAATGTGTTTGATTTGAGGTTATGAAGAAATAAAGATAATATGATGCACATCCAATCGGCAACTTCCCGGGAACCATTAGGGTTGTAGCTCCAAGGTTGATCAATTCCTGCATATTTAATAATTAAATAAAAGCATTTTCAACTAATAAATTGAATTTGATGCTAATTTAATTTTGTTTTGACTTACATTTATTGTTGAGATGATTTCTTTGACAACTTTAGGTATCATTGATTCTACTGATTCAAAGCTTTTCCCTTGAAAGATTGCATAACTGTAGTCATTGCTTCCTATTTCTCCCACTATAACCAAAGACTTGTCTAGGAAATTCTTACAATCTGCAGTAATTTAATTTAATTGGTTAATTGCTGGGAAATATACTAAATCCAACTGAATTTTCGAATGAGTTTCAATTTTTCACAATTTTCCGTGTGCCACCCATAATGCCCATCATTATATTTATTATTTTTTAAAAAAATATACATAATTTTTTTATTATAATATTATAAATAATATTTATTTTTTATTTAAAAAAATTAAAATTTTAAATAATTATATATCATAACTGAATGGAATGCATCCTTATTAATAATTATATAATTAAATTAAAATATATAAAATTAAAACTGAAAAAAAAATAGAAAAGAATAAAAGAAAAACGAAAGTGTGATACCAAATATAGGACATTGGATTTGGAAGTGATGGATTCTAGTTATGCTTGAAAGGTGAATCTTTAAAATTTTAAATAGAACACATGTAGCTTTCAAATTTTCTATTTTTCTACATGAGCTTCGGACTTTGAGTAATCTACATTTTAAGGTCATGATATCGAGTTCAGCAGTAGAGTTGTCAAAATCGGCCCGACCTGAACCTGATGAGTCGGCTCGGAGTTGTGGTTGGGCTAGGCGAAGAAAAATTTCAGGTCGAAAAAGACCGGATGGGATCCTCTGTCCCCAATTTTTCGTGTATCACTACGAATTTCGATAGTTTTAATAACTTTTTTTTGTAAAATAAAAATTTATTATTATATAATATATCATGACTAATATTCATAGCAAAAAAATAGAATTTTAAAAAATCATATATAATTACTAATATTATATAATATATTATATAATAATAGATTTATATATTTTTTTAAAAAATTATTAAAACTATCGAAATTATGGCACACGGTGGCACACAAAGAATTGGAAACGGAGGAGGAAAAAGACCACCCAAAGATAAGTGTAAAATTTAATTTATGACCATTGTTGCACATAATGACATAATAGTCCATTTCATAATCAATTTTTATAACAAAAATCCATTTGAAATATTACATCGCGGGAAAATTCGAAACAATATTAAAATTGATTTTATTTTATTTCGAATTGGCTGTGTGGAAATCAAAATTATATTATATCCATTTGAGTTAGAATATTTATTTATTTATCACCTGAGCAAAATTTGGGCAAGTAAAGTTCCTTAAACCAACTCAGCTGAGCAGCCAGAGATGTGTTTAGCTGTTGAATGTGAAGCCCTTCCTCCTCGAAATACGAGTCCGGCAGCGCCGTACCCCCCGCCACCGCGAAATTCGCACCGCCGCCGCCCAAATCGCCGCCGCTCCGAGAGAAAAACGGCTCCACGAATGGAAGCCCCAATGCCTGAGCTGCAATTTTGGAAATTGAAGCGATGAATTGATCGAATCGCGAGAGAAAACAACAAAGTAGATCTGCCTGAGCTGCAATGCTGAATTGAAGCGATCAAATGATCGAGAAATAAAAGCAGATCTGGCGGTTGCGGAGTTAATTCGCACCGATGAAATCGACGACGAGGCGGCCGTCGCTCCACCTCCCCGTGGGGCGGCGGAAGTAGGTCTCGCCGTAGGGCGGCGAGGCGGAGAACGGAGGCGCCGTCGCCGGAGCGAAGTGGATCGAGTTGCCGGTGTCTGCGCTCGAAGCGCCGAAGCTGATGATGGATTTGAAGCGCGAAGAAGAAGAAGAAGAAGAAGCGAGATTGTTTGAGATGAAGAGAAGGAGGAATGTGAGAATCAGATTCATCCTCATCTTCAAACTACTCTGTGCAGAATTACTTCTGATTTTTTTTTTTCGATTTTACCACAATGGAATTGTTTTTTTTATATAGATCAGTGTATTTATTATTTTTGTTTTTTGGTAGCAAAAATAGAATTTATTATTATTATTTTTTTGAGTGGGGAAGGTGGGAGCGATATTTAAAACGTGCCATGTGATCCGTCATCATCATCTAAAATGATTTTTTTTGTGGAGATTTACAAGAATTATAATGTGTGTTGCTGTCATTTTTTTTCTTTTTTTTTTCAGTAAATTGATTGTAAAATATAAATTATTTGTAAATTCGACTTTTTCATAAATTATAAAGTTGGTAGCTAAATATAAAGTTAATGTGACATTACTTTCCGACGTATAAAATGATGCGAATTTCTTAAAGGTAAGTATGCATGTTGTTGTTTACGTATTATCCTTCCTTTATAAACCTAGTGATAGGAGTAACAAACTAAGACTTCACTTAATTAAATTAAGCAAGAATGTCCAGAAAAAATTACAGCTCAATCACAATATCTAGTGGTTCAATGCATACATAAATCAGTGGCGGATCCAAGATTCTATAATTGGGGGTACGATAATCAAGGGTGTAGCCCCTGAGCCGATTTTTTGGGCCATATTCTGAAAAATATATTTAAAACCTAACTTTATACATGATATTTTTAAAAATATATTAAAATTATGAGCTTTTGTATAAAATTATTTTTACATTATTTTTTTATACAATCAATTTTATCATCTATAAACTACAAAGTTGAAAGCAAATCATATCACATACTGTAATTTGCTCGGTATTGGCGTGTCACATGTGTGAGTTTTCTGTTCTACTTCATTGCTTGAGGAGGTCAGTTTCTTTACTTTTTATTCCTTTTCAATTCTTTGGTATCTTTTAATTATTTTATTAATATAAAGATAGTTAAACAATGAAACAAGTCCACAAA
>JAYJMF010240801.1:0-14474 GCA_036873715.1 Salvia sclarea
GATTCCAAAGGGAATGGTGATTCCCATGAAAAAATCATACCAAGCAATGGAATGGAATGGAGATAGGAATCACCATTCCATTTCCACCTCCATTCCATCATACCAATCACCACCTTAGTGTTAAAGAAGGAGTTGAAAAGTTTAACTGGATCATAGACTCAGGTGCCAACACACATATTTGCTGCAATGCAGACTTGATGATGAGTATTGTGAAGCTGCATATCCAACATTATATACATTTACCAGATGGATTTGTGCAGAAAGTGACATATCAGGGAACAGTCAGAATCAATAATGAAATTGTCTTATATAATGTGTTGTTGGCGCCTAATTTCACTCATAATATGATCTCTGTGGCAAGATTAGCCAAGGGTAGTTCAGCCAAATGCGTATTTTCTATCTTCACACTGTGTTATTCAGAAATCTACTTCTAATCATATACTTGGGATGGGTGTTGTATATGATGAAGTGCTCAGCTATTTGCAATAGTCTTAAGACTATTCCTACAGATGCCACAGAGCTGCATGCATTACTTGCATATGGACTTCAAAGGGAAACTTACAGCTGACAAAATGGCACTCATCAAGGAGTGTGAGGTATGTGCTAAATCTAAGTTGACTAGAGCACCTTTTCCTGTGTTGAATAGAAGAACCAATTCCCTGTTAGAATTAATACATGCTGATATATGGGGTCCTTATCATGAGGATAATATTGATAATGTGAGATTTATGTTAACTTTGGTTGAGGACTTCAGTCGACTTATTTGGGTTTATATGTTGAACAACAAAGGTCAAGTTTGCTTAGTGTTAAAACAATATATTCTGATGATTGAAAATTAATTTGGAAAGAGAATTAAGAATTTGAGAACAAACAATGGGACAAAATTTGTGAACACTGATATTTCTTTGTTGTTAAGTGATTTTGGTATTATCTGTAGCAGTTCGCAAAAAGCAGGCAGCTCAAAAATACGGAAAATTAAAACTTTTTAATTGCTTTTATTTTAAAATCATTACTCGCTTTATTTAATTGTATTATAAAATATGCTTAGCTTAATTAGACCTGTTTAATTGAATTATGTGTTAATTGCTAGACTATTGAATTATGTGTTTAATTGCTAGACTAGCCTTACTTGCTCTTATTTTAAATTGACTAATTGTTAAAAGCTCTTACATGATTATTTGCTCTTTAGAAAATACTGATAATCTTAGAATTAGAGAATTAGTCGAACCAACTAGGCTTTCACGTAACAATAGGTGAAAGGACGAATATGCCCTTTCGTCCATGCACATTTTCACGTCAACTCTCCATTTAGATGAAAAGACCATTTTACCCCTAGCGTCATGCACGTTTATACGTGAGTTTCATCACATGCATTCATGCCCCAATAATTTTCATTTATAGTATAACAATAAAATCATGATATAATAATGTCTTAATTGCGAAAATAGGCGTCTATAGTTGTACCATATAAAATCATGAGATTTAATCTAGGCAAAACACATCTTAAGGTCCTTACTTTCATCTTTTATTTCAATAGGTCCTTATACAATTTTTTGGTTTAATATATCCTTATACTTTTACTTTTTATTTTAATTAATCCTTATTTAACGGATTTTGTAGATCCATTAACTTTTCCGATATCTACATTATTTAATTTAGCTACATTTCGACCTAGTTGAAACTAACATGAATATTTCACATAAAAAAATTCATAATTTCAACTAAATCCTAATTTTTTTCTGGCAACGTCTCTGGTAGAAAAATGAAGAGAGGGAAACAAATACAAAATTAGATAATTACGGCATAAACGTCGGAAGAGGGAGAGTTTTTCCATGGCGGTGGAGCATCTGCACGTCGATGCAAAAATCTGTAAATACTGTTGAATCAATACAAATTAATCTAATTATCAAACAATTAAATACACCTTTGTATTCATTCAAAACATAATTATTATTATTATTGGCGATCTGATGAATTTAGAAAAGCAGTGTAAACTATTAACTGATCTCATGTGTTTCTTTGTTTTCGCTCCAAAGCAAGAAAATAATATTTTTCATTCTTCAGAGCAAACGCAGGGGCAATTCAATTATTTAATAGTCTCGTGAGTTTTTCTAATGATATTATTTTACTAAATTTTATTAATTTATAATATCAAACTATATAGATAACGGAAACGTTAACGAATCTATAAAATCCGTTAAATAAGGATTAATTGAAATAAAACATAAAAGTAGAAGGACTTACTAAACCAAAATATTATGTAAGGACCTATTAAAATAAAAAATGAAAGTACAAGATCTTAAGATATGTTTTGCCTTTAATCTATACCAATGCTATTAACTACACGCCTAACACCACTATATATATAAATTCCCTATCCCAATATTCACTATAGTGATTCACATATGCATTTACACAACTTGTTTCTAGTTAAAATAAAATCCTCATTCTCTCATCCAACAAATCACACGGCCATATCTATATATATGTCACCACATTGTCAATTTATGAATAAAGAAGGAATAAGGAAATAAAATGAAACCCATCACATGTATATATACGTATATGACTAGCATACATACCTATATACAAATTTGGCTCCCAATTCACTAATTAAAATAATAAAAACCCAAACAAAACATCCTCTAATGAGCATTTAATGAGAATGTAGGAATGTTGGTGCATGATCAACATAAATCATTTTCCTCCCTAAGCCATGCATTCTCCTAGTTTCATAAAACCACCATTTACAACTCTACATATACATATATGCATACGGCTCACGCACATATATATGGTAGCATATGAATAATTATAGTACTCATTCCTATCTAAATAATTTTTCATCTAGCTAAATTAAAAACTACTCCAATAGTATGCACAAATCACACGTGTATATGTTGGGAAAATATGTGAAAAGTTATATCTTGTTTTAATGATCCCAAAACCCTCTTTGATTATGTCTTAGTTGTTTTATATAGACCTACATATTTTGGTCTTTAGAATAGTCTGAAGGCGGAAGACTGAAGACGAAAGACTGAAGACTAAAGACTGAAGACTTGAAAACTAAAGTTCTGAAGACTGAAGTTTCGAAGACTGAAGTTCAAACAACAAGAGAAGCAGCATAAAAAGGTTTACACGTGGCAACTAAAAATTGTTTAGTTCAGTACAAAGGTTTGTTGACTGAAGTTTCCTATAAGGTACTGAAGCCACGTGGAAAGTCACCTGTTTCAATGGAGAGTCAATGCATTAAATGCGGAAGATTTGAATATCGTCCTCTCTTCTGAAATAGCGCGAAGACCTTACCAATTTGGTGCAAAACGTTTCTAAGCACCTTTTCTCTATTCCTTGGAATTGCGCCAGATTCGGAAGATAGGAAAGAGAAATTCAAGCTGCAGAAGTTCCTCTCTGTTCTTCATCACACAACAACATATTTGAAGATATGATCTCCTCCAACGGATCTATTCTTGAAGATGCCTATAAATAGAGGACTTCTCCAACACTTGAAGGTTACCGACTCAACGCATAAGCCAAAACTCTGCAAAAATTCAAAGGCCAGTTTTAGCGTTTAAATTCACATAAGTTTGAGTCGAAGAAGAGAACCCTGCTTTAAGTGTCAAATACTCTTAGTATCCTACTAAGATCATTTCTTGTTCTCTTAGAAAATCTAAGCCATCAGATTCTCATCCCAGGCTTAGATACCCAAATTACAGAGAGCCTATTCTCTGTAACTAGTTGGAAGTTTTTCAAGCCCCTCCTTTCAAAGTTAGAAAAGAGTGAGTTTGTGTGTGTTCGAGACAGGTGTTTGAACACTAGGTCCTTAGCACCCGTAAGCTAAGAGTTTAGGCTTTCTTAGTGCCCGTAAACTGAGAAGAGGAAATCCTACACTGTGAGTAGCAACTGACGAGTGAAGTCAGTGTAAGGTTTGCTGTGCACCAGCAAGCACAAGCCTAGAGTGATCGACTGTTTGATCAACAGTCCGTGGACGTAGGAGGTGTTTCTCCGAACCACGTACAATTCTCTTGTGTGCTTTAAATTTATGTGCTCTGTTTATTTGTTCATATCTCTCTGCAAACTGAACCTCTAAAAACTGATCACTTAACTATAAGTGTTTTCGTGTTAGTTAAAAGGCTAATCTAAATCGTTTTCCGTTGCTGAGTTATTAGTCTAACTGATAAATCTTCGGATAGTCAGTAAGATTCATAACTCTTCTTTTTGTTTTCAAAATTAAGGCTGAACTCTCTGTGAACTTCAGTTTGACAACAAGTTTTTCATACTGAAGTTATCTGACTGCTTTGTGAACTGATACTCAGTATCAGTTTCTCCATGTGATTTTCAAAAATGGCCTACTGGTGTATTCCCCCCCCCCCCAATACACCAGTTCAGTACCCCTCTAGGACCCAACAAGAGGTGGTGAAACCGTCCTCATCAGTAACAGAATTCAAATGGTATAGAATATCAAATTTCCATTAGAAAATAAAACTTACAACACTTGTATATAAGCGAATCTTCATACTCGGCACATCATCATAAATTAGATGTAATATATAAATATATTTTCACGGAGATACTATATAATTTACTAGAAAACTTAACACCAATTATAACGAAAGAAAAATTAATTTAATCTCTATATAACACAAAATACAAAACTATATACCACAATAAGAAAAACCTTAATAATTACACTAAATATATATATATATATAGCTAATTATTTTGTAAAACCTAGGGGGGCCAGTGCCCCCACTGCCCCCCTCCCCCCCCCCCCCCAAGGTCCGCCTATGGTGGCCAACATATATAACTGTGGTTGATTGCTCTGTGAGTTGATGTTATGAGTTGGAGAAGAAAGAGTGATTCAACACCTAATTAATCCCAGATGCTTATGCTAAAATTGCCACTCAGGTTACAAAAGGGTTGGATGTTAACCTTTTTACCAATTGAAACCAAATTAACCTATATATATATATATATATATATATATAATCAAAGACATGCTATTTATTGTATGCAATTGGACTTGTCCATGCATGTAATGTAAACTCCTTTCAAGTTTCAACTCGAGCTCTATGTACGTATATGCGTCTCATAATGGGAGCGTATGTATTATTTAAGGTTACTTCCAATAAATGTTAACTTTATTAGAATTAATTGCTTCTTATATATATAAACCTACAGATCAATGCAAAAAATGCACCAACTTCTTTTATCTGCTTGATTGTCATCTCTTTTAATTTATCTGGTCACAATTGATTTTGGGGGTGATTTAATATGGGGGAGAAAATCAGGCAACTTAAAAATTAATCTATTTGAGTTCAAAAAGAAGAATGTTGGTGTGCAGAGCTAAAAAACTTCCAAAACCATGTATTTGCATGTTTTTAAGATTTTAATTAAACCTAAACGAATATAATAAATATAAAGACGCATAGATCATATTATTTAAAATATACTAATATTTTGTATAATTTGAATAGCAAGATTTACGGAAGAGCACTCGGGCGGTTCCATTCCGAATCGATCTCGGATTACTGGTTGGGAATAGGGATGGCAGTGGATCCGAGACCCGACCCGGATCCGAGGATTCAGATCCTTTTTTTAGGATCTGGAGCACCAAAATCTGGACCCAACGGATCTGGGTCGGATCTGGAGTACTTAAAAGATTCACGGATCCGAATCTAGAATTTAGTAAGTTCATCCCAGATCCGGTCTAGATCCAACCCGTGGATCCGTAGTTTTAATGTATTATATTTATTATATATATATATATATATATATATATATATGTGTGTGTGTAATATTTTTATATATTATATATATTTTCATTATATAATTTATTTCATTCCGATTAGTTGAACACAGTTACACAGCTTCTCTTCACTGTTCTTCTTCTATTTTCTTCTCTCTTATTTCATCATCTTCGTTCATCTCTTCTTCATCCCTCAGATCTCATTGCCATCTTTTCTCTCTTATTATATTTTCATTATAATTAATTTAATATTTTGAATTGTTGTAGTACTTTGTAAGAATTATGGTGTTTTTTTAATTTATTGTTGTGATATTATGAATTTACCAGGTTGTTATTATTATTTCGAATTTATTTTGGATATTAAACTACATGGATCTGGGCCGGATCTGGACATGGATCCCATTCTTTTTGGATCCGACAGATTTGGGTCGGATCTGGAGCCAACCTAAAACTTTCGGATCTGGATCTTGACCAAGCTAGATCCGGCCCAGATCCGGCTCATTGACATCCCTAATTGCCACTATTTCAGCAAATTTTAGAAAAAATAAAAATAAAAATCCCATTCGTATCATTATCCAATCCATACTTTTGTCGGCCCATAAATACGGAAAACCATACAAATTATTCATATACGATTATTCAAGAATAAGCCAACATGGCCGCCGCCGCCGCCGCCGGCCACACCTTACACTCCCGCATCCGCCTCGCCGCCGCCGCCGACATCCCCTTAATTCACCGCCTCATCCACCAGCTGGCGGTCTACGAGAATCTCACCCACGAATTCCAAGCCACCGCCGCCGCCCTCTCCGCCACTCTCTTCCCCGCCGCCGCCGCGCCACCGTTCACGACGCTCCTCCTCGAGCTCTCCGCCGCCCCGTTCCCGCCCTCCCACGATCCGCACTTCGCGCCGCTCCTCAAATCCCTCCGCCTCGACCTCCCCGTAGACGATCCGGAGGAGGAGATTTTCCGGTGCGGCGGCGCCGCCGCCGTGGGCGGATTCGTGCTGTTTTTCCCGAATTACTCAACGTTTCTGGCGAAGCCCGGCTTCTATATCCAGAATATCTTCGTGAGGGAGTGCTATAGGAGGAAGGGGATGGGGAGCCTGCTGCTGGCGGCGGTGGCGGCGCGGGCGGCGGAGACGGGCTGCGGGAGGGTGGAGTGGGTGGTGGCGGATTGGAATGCGGAGGCGATCATGTTTTATGAGCGTTTGGGGGCCGAGATTTTGCCGGAAAGGAGCCTTTGTAGGCTCACCGGCGAAGCTCTTCATGCTTATGCTCATTTCAAATTTTGATATAGATAATATTATTGTATTTCTACTAAAGAGATCTGTTCTATTATAAATTTGTATTCTAGTTGTGAAATTTGCATTGGAATGCAATTTTATTGTCTCACATTTTTTTTGTTCAACTCAAAATTAAGAATCATCCTTAAAATTCACAACTCTTAATCTATTAATGAATTAATTCTATATTTCGATCGATGTACATCCAAAGCGGATGGGATCCGCTATGCTAAATTCTTCGTGTGTCACCGTGTGCCACTATCAATTTCACTATCTTTAATAAAAAAAATTGTAAAATAATTTTTTTTTATTACATAATATATCATGATTAATATTTATAACAAAAAACTAGAATTTTAAAAAAATCATAATATACCATGATTTTGAAATATTCAACCTTATCTTAACCTAAATATTCCAAAATCATGGTATATGAGCACCAATTTGATTCACATAAATAGAAAAAAGACAAATAAGGATTTGATTTTTGTGTAATTTGTAAAATTAATGATGTCAATAATGCTTTCTTTAGTTATTAAAGATATAAAAAATAAAAATAATAAAAATGCTAATATGACTTAAATAAAATTGGTGCTCACATAAGGTATGTAACATAACTTTTATCCAATTTTAATATGATATAGTATATATGTAAATAATGGATTTGAAAAATTATTATTAGCTAATATTGGAGGTAGATTTTATCATTTATTTTAACTATTTTCTATTTTTAGATCAGTTTTTCCTTTGCTTTTATACATGGAAAAGTTCGTGTGTATATTTAACCAGTATATTGTTAATCATTAATCATCGAAAAGAATTGGTTATTGGTTTGAATCCTACTAAAAGCCCAAACAAAATTTACAAATATTAAGTGACTTATGAATATACACATATGCGTGGCGCTTGCTCTTAATACGAAACTAATTTCAAGTTTTGAATGTTAATCGATGGAGAGGCAAAACAAGCTCTTGAGAGTGATGAGTGGTCTCCCCCAAGACATGATCGAAGAAATACTATCAAGATTGCCGGTGAAATCACTGGTGAGATTCAGGTGCGTTTCGAAATCGTGGCACTCTTTAATAGGCAGCAAACGTTTCATGAGAAAGCAACTCAAAGATTCAAAAAGAAACACCTCTTTCGCCCACCAAAGGGCATTATTATTATTAAGACAAAAGCCGTTTGATTTTTCAGATTGTTCATTAAGCTCCTTATTCCACAAGCCAGATTTTCATGCTATAGAATTCAACTTTGCAAGTCATCCTATTTATTCCTTGCGTCTCGTGGGTAGCTGTAATGGTCTGGTTTGCATTCTATTGAACAAGGAAGAATTTGTCTTGTGGAACCCTTCTACCAGGAGAATCTCCAAGAAAACGCCTCTTCCACCGAATATGCCTATGCCTCACTCCTATGGATTCGGTTGCGATGATTACAACTATAAGATTGTTGTGATTTTTATGAATGAAGACTACTCCGCCGTGTATACCTCGAAGAGTGATTCATGGAGGATAATTTGGAATAATCCTTGGAGTTCTGCTACTTATGATAGTGTTAGGCGAGGGAGGTTAAAGAGCGGGAAGCTTCAATTTGAATTTTGGGAATTACAACAAAGGGGCGAGAGTTTTTGTATTGGTTTTGACTTGAAGAGGGAGGTGTTCGAAAAGCTTGAGAATGAAGCCTTAGCCAGGGACTGTGGTTTACTTTCCATAGATCTTGATGAGTCCTCTCATGTTCTGACCCAGCCATCCAAATTGGCTGCATGTGCATTCACCAATATACAGGATTTGATGATTTGTCATTACACCTCTGCCCATTTTATTCTTTCAATGTATGAGTTTGAAATCTACCTTGAAAGTTTAGAGACTCCTCCTCATACATATCCACAACAAGGGGAAGAAGCCTTAGGGATCAAACAATAATTCATCATCTTGAAAGTTCTTTGGTAAATTCTTTTCCTTTGTAGAGTTTTGGGGGGTGTTTGAAATTACGTAGACATGCATGTAGGGTGCAGATTATGTTTACAATTTAATATATATCATGGCTATTATATAGCTTGGACTCTTGATTTTTAAAATTGGGCTTCCCTATCATCAGAATCCAACAACTTGCATTTTGTGTTTGTGTCTTTTTTAGTTATATATGGTACGTACAAAGAGACTGAGCATTGCAGTTTCAATTATAAACTCTACCAATTCTCGTTGTAACGCTCTATACAATACCGTTTACTTTATCTTTATAGGTATATACCCATACTAGCTCTTTGCTCAATTTGTGTCTTATTTACTTTCTCTTTATAGGCAAATAATTCTTGAATTCTGGTGAAATTAAATTAAACGTGCAACACTCGTTTCCATGGTCATGTTTTAGTAGACTCTCGTTTGTTCTAAATGTGACTGGGTTATTACGTAATTAGGAAAAAGAAGAAGAAAAGTGGTATAGACTATAGAGGGACATGAATATAATGAACGGGTGTTATAGTTATTCATGAAATATATGAAGTGGTAAGTAAGCCCTTCAGTAATTAAGTTCTCTGAAATGACTTAAGTTGATGATTAGGATATATATATCCATTAAAGTAGGATTACATGAGATTAATTAAGCTCGAAAGAACGAGGACCTCTAATTAATTATTAATATTGTATTTTGATGTAAGAGACAGGTGAGGTGGCCACAGTCAATGAAGCAACAATCTTCAATATTTGGTTGCATGGCTGCATAGTGTATTGCCTTTAATTATATATGTGTGCTTTGTTTTTGTTCAATTTTAATTAGTCGACTTTATGTAATGTGCTTCATGTATACATTGTGCAAATGTTGTTTGCAGTTCTAATTCGGTGTTGTTTGCAATGTGACATTGTGAAGTCAAAGTATTTTTAGTGGAGGAGAATTCTAATAGAAATCATCTGACCAATAATAAGTTCATACCACCAAAATTCCATTAAGATAAAATATTTGGAATAAACATATGTTACATAAACATAATACTCCATATATACTCACAAACATATTAGGTAGTCCCTCCCACACTCATTCATCATTCCAGTACTGGCTACCAATTTACTAGATAATATAATCTTATAGGTTTTTAGACAGATTCCCTGTGAATTGTCTCCTTACGTAAGGTGCTTTGTTTAAAATTGCAGTTATATATCAAATTATTAGATTCTAATAAATATTGCAGCATACATGATTTTTATTTTATCCTGCCTATAAAACATGTTTAATCGAGCATAGCATTGAGTTTGAATTAATTTTTGGGTAATGCTAGCTATTCATAGCCCCCATTTTACTCACCATAGCTCCTTTATATAGATATTTATTGTAGAAAGTGAGAAATTCGTTGATTTTATGCGCTTGTTCATAGATTTATTTCCGTGAAATTTTATGCGAAATTTTGATTTTTATTTCGTTCATCTCTTGTTCGTTGATTTTATGCGCGTGTTCATCACTTTTATGCTCTTATTCATCATTCTCACTTTTCACGATAAAATCAATTATCATTAAAGAGCATCCCTATATATATATTATTATTATTATTTTATATAAGGGGCTATAGTAATTAATTTGGGGGCTATGAATAGAATTGCCCTCAATTTTTAAGAGGAAAACTTGGCTCTAAGATTATAATTGATAAGAGGAAAGAGGTGCATGCGCGTTTCACTCTCAATCGATCATATATATCTAGTCGTATGTATATTTGATTACTCGTCCGAGCTGAAGGTGTTTGCAAAGGGTTGCGGCTTGCGGGTGGCAACATGTCGGTGCTTACTGTTGGAATTTTGGGAATATATATATAGCCAAATAAATCCATATTTATTTATGGTATTTTCATAATGAATTTATGGAAATTAATTGTAGATTTGGAATCTACATTTTGTGTAAGGTAATTTAGTGTATTTGATTGCCAAAATCCAAGTTGGGATGAAAGAGCAATTAATGCACAAAGAATTGACTACAAAATGGAAAACAATGTAAAGGAATGGTTTGCCATCCCACATTGGTAAAACAAATTTGTTGAAAGCTATTTATAAACCAAATGCAACTTTAAGGAGTTATCAAGTGTGGTAAACCAATGGTGCATCCTATGGTGCACCTTAGTGGACTTTTGTGTTGACTTTTATTATTAATCCTAAACCACTACGAGGATGGTGCGATCCGAGTCCGAGTCCGAGTCTGAGTCCGAGTCCGAGTACGTACTCGGTTCTGCCTAGCGTGAACCGACGCGCCAGTTCAGGGCCAAGCCCTTGGACAAGGTGATGGTTCAAAGGCTCTCCAGGTTGCAGCTCGCACACTTTCGAATAGCCACCTGCAGGCTATAAATAAGCCTCTCCCCCCCACAAGGAATTTCACTCATTCGGAAACCATTCGAACACTTATTCACAAGCATTCGATCTATGTGTTAACGTACAATCGAGCCATCTATTTCTTGTTCATTCATCATCATAGTCGAAGTCTATGAGTCGTACTCGGTCCCAAGTATCCCAGTTGTTCGCCGGGATTACGACACACAGTGCAGTGTTTTGTATTCAATAAGTCGTTGTATCTTGGGGACCATTGCTATATACCGTTTGCACAAGTACGGAGTAATTTCGTCTTGCGGAGAGAAAACTATTCTAGCCTTGACTCTAAACATAGTCTGTCTTGTATTTCTTCTCGTATATCCTCCATATCCGACCCAACCCATATAACACTAACTTTATCATTTATGAAAAGAGAAAAACTAAAACTCACTAATACTCCCTCCATCCCATTCATAATGTCACACTTTCCTCTTTTATTTGTCTCACTCATAATGTCCCATACCCTTTTTCGCAAAAAAAATACACACAAAAGCATGTAGACCCCATGTAGACCATACCACCTTACATTCATCAATTTTGTTTCCTTAATCTTCATGCCCAAAAGTAATGAGACATTAAGAATGAGACGGAGGGAGTAATTTATGATTATAAAGCCAATTAACTACTCTAATATTATAGTAACACATTCTTTACACACGTCTACGCTCAGGACCGGCCATGACATCGTAGGCGACCGCTCATGGCCACAATCTCCAGGCCCAAACCTTTTACCTACCTATGCATTATTTATGTAGTTTTTGGGCTTAAAATATTCAATGTCTTATTTTTCGGTGTAGTGATAAAGTAATTTTTTAACCTTTTCTGCAGTGAGTTCGAAATCTTAGCAAGATATATATATATATATATATATATATATATATATATATTTAAAAAAAAAAGTCATAGTAAAGGCATTCTTAGATTTTCTTTTCTTGTTGGCCAATATTATGGAATTATGTAAAAATCTATTTATCCAAAATCATGGAAAAAATGCCTTTTTTACACTATAATTATATAAATTGCAGATCATAGAAAGTGATTGATATAGTAAACAATTTTATAAATTAAAACATATATCTTAGAAAATCTTAAAATAAATGAGAATGTAAATGATAATGCTGAGATCGAGAGCTAGAATGAAATGATTATTGGGCTCATCCCTAAGAAAGAGAAACCGAAAGTTGTTGAGGATTTTCGATCTATCATTTTATGTAATACGTGCTACAATATTGTCTCAAAGGCCACCGTTAATCAACTCCGCATGGTTCTGGGTAACGTTATTGATCATACTCAGTGTGCGCGTTCATTAAAGGACTCTTAATTACGGACAATGTGTTGATCAGTTACGAATGTCAAAATTGGCTAAGAAGGAGAAGGAAGGGAAAGACGGTTACACTGCTTTGAAAGTGGACATGAGCAAGGCATACAACCGAATCGACTGGGACTATCTCGAGGCCATGATGAGAAAATTGGGCTCTCCGGAGTAGTTTGTTGTGTTGCTGATGAGGTGTGTTCGCTCTTTTTCTTTTTCATTCCTTTTGAATAGGGCAGTCTATGGGTAAATTCGCCTAACCTGTGCCCTTAAGTAGGGTTATCCACTCTCGCCATTTCTTTTTGTCATTTGTGCTCAAGGATTTTCGAGTCTCCTGCAACATTTTGAGATGAAGGGATGTATTTATGGAGTTCCAATTGCTCCTAGACAATTCAACATTACTCACCTTTTTTTCGCGGATGATAGCCTAATGTTTGTTAAGGCAACGAGAGAGGAGGCTGTTTCGATGAAGGAAGTGCTCCACATTTATGAAGCAGCTTCGGGGAAATTGATTGATATGGGGAAATCCTCGGTTTCTTTCGGTCCGAATATGAGAAGAAGGGAGACAGAGGCCGTTAAAGAACGTTTGGGTTTAAAGATGAGAAAGTGATTCAAATGTACCTTGGTTTACCTGCTTTCTCCCTGTTTGAGATACTCTAAGCTGAGATTTTGAACAGAAATGGAGTTTACTTTCATTATTAAAAATTGAGTTGCAGTTACAGAATCTATACTATATATACAAAGAAGACGTGCTTTGCTATTCTACACAGAGAGAGGAAAATATCTAGCTAACAAACTTGGATCTAATTAACTCCATAACTACTTTTGACTTTTTTGTTGTTGACGTGGATTTCTCATGCATACTCCAATACGACCCTAAGAAACTTAACCGTGATCAGCTTGACTAAGATTCAGCCTAGCCCTCAAAAGGGAGAATCGAGACCCAGCCAGTGGTTTTGTAAATATATCCGCAACTTGATCAATGGATGCAACATGACCAACATCAAGGGTGCCATCTTGGACTCGCTCCCGAACATAGTGGACATCAACCTTAATGTGTTTGGTGCGAGCATGAAAAACAGGATTTCCTGCCAAGGCTATGGCACTGATATTATCACACCACAACTTGTCAAGAGGCTGAAATTGGAGACCAAGTTCAACACATAAGCTCTTTAACCAGACAATGTCACCATACTTCTATATTCGGACTCAGCATTACTCCTGGAAACTACCTCTTGCTTCTTAGCGGACCATGTGACCAGATTAGTGCCAAGAAACAAACAATGACCTCCAGTTGACCGACGGTCATCCACACAGCTGGCCTAGTCAGCATCTGAATAGCCAACTAGCTGTGAAGAAGTGGAGGGAGTAAACTTGAGCTGCATGGAGACTGTGCCCTTGAGATATCTCAGCAGCTTTTTGCAGGCACCCAATGCAAAGATATAGGACTCTTGAGAAACTAACTAAGCTTGTTCACATAGTAGGCAATATCAGGTCTTGTGAGAGTGAGATATTGAAGAGCCCCTACCACACTTCTGTAAAGAGTAGGATCATCAAATGGAATCCCATCATCTCTGGACAACTTGGTAGCAAGAGTCATAGGAGTGGATGAGGTTTTGCACTCCAGCATTTTTATTTTAGCAAGAAGCTCATGAATATAGTTGTGTTGACATAAGAAAAATTGTTCTTGATGATGGAACCGTGATGAGCGGCTCCAACTGCCAGGACCTCATAGGACTAATCAATCGAATTTACATGCAATACTATTCCTAATATCTACACAAGAACGCACAG
>JAYJMF010241131.1:0-33751 GCA_036873715.1 Salvia sclarea
TATAAAAATAAAAACTGAAAAATGAAACAGCAACGGAAACGAAATAGTGGGGAGATGGATTTAAATACGGGAAATGGTATGGAATTTCGGAGCATGTCAAGTAAGAGAGCCGTTGGTCAACCATGCTTTCCTTTTTGCGACTCTACTACTTCTTCTTACAACGTATACATATACAATATGTAAGGGGGAGAGAGAGAGAGAGAGAGAGAGGTGGTTGATGTTGGTGGGAGAGAAGGAAATGGGAATGAAGGGAGAGAGATAGGGAAGGTGTGGAGCAATTAAGAGAGGAAAAATAAGAGACACAAAAACCATTACACTTTACACTTACCTAAGTACACACACTACTTACTGCTGCACTAATATTTCTTCCAACTACTACACCCTCTCTCTCTCCATATATCTATATATGTCACATATGCTTATATGTATATCACTATTATATATATGTGTGTGTGTGTGTGTGTGTTAATTTGTAATCCATGGATATATGAGTTTGTAATCTTTGTAACTATATTTTGTAATTTGACGACGAAGCGCAGCTCAATTGGTAAGATGTCGAGAGTGAGAGAGATGCAAGAAAATCCTGAGTAGTTTATAGGTTTATAGCCAACTGTATTTTGTATTTTGACGAAGTATAACTCAATTAATTAGATGCACAGAGAGAGAGAGAGAGAGAGAATCCTAAGTAGTTTATAGTCAACTATATTTTGTATTTTGACAACGAAGCATAATTCGATTGATAAGACGCTTATGCGTGAGTGAGGGTGGGTGTGGATGTGTAAGTTGTAATCTAAATCAAAAACTAATTTTGTGTTTTAATTTTATTTCATTGTAGAAAATGCTTTGTTGTGCTTTGAGAGAGAGAGAGAGATTGGTGTAATACGATAAGCATAAAGTCTACTTTCCACACCAAATTAATTAGGGTTAGATTAGGGAGTGATGAAATTTAAAGGCTATGTCAAAGCCTAAATGGTTGTTTCGTGTAGATGTAATCTCCATCCAAATAAATAAAGTGGCATCAAATAATTAATTTTTGAAAGCTTTTTGGTGATTTCTAATTAATGTTAATTAACAAAAAAATTGCATTCTGATTTTTCTTCGTTTTGTTATAAAGTACGTAATTAAGTAAAGCAAAAGCAAGTTGAGGATTGTATCGTCTTGTGTGTGAAAAAATGGCGAGTCCTAAGTTTGGTTTATTTATCATATCTTAAAGATTAAGTTCTAAAGCAATAGGAAGTCAAGCTAGCCATATTTATAAAACATTAATATCGTACTGAAATATAATTATACAAAAAAGAAAATAATTTATTTTTTTTAGAAACAACAAAAAAGAAAATAATTAATATCAGGTTTTATTAATTGAATCCACGTTCATTAACTCAAATTTGCTTGTTTCCGAGACATGCAATTACTAGTTAATCAATAAATTGCAAAAAAAAAATGAAATAATAATAAGTCGGTCTAAAACATTAAAAGGGAACATTGAATATATTCTTGAAAAATAAAAATAAAAATTTAAAGCTCTATATATTTCAGTTTCTTTTTTGGTTAAATATCAAAGCTACATGGAAAATTCCCCGCCTGTTTTGAGCTAACACATTTATTTCCTGTAGAGGAATATTAATTAGAATTAAAAATCATAGTGATAAAAATTGAGAAATGTTAGTAGTTTATTGGTGGATGCAAAATTAATATAATTGATGGCCATGCAATGTGACAGTATTGAAGCTTTAAATTTAGGGATGGTAAAATCCGCCGGAAACCACTTAATTGCTGGTGGCGCGCCACCTGCCGGAGTAATTTCTGCGGCCACGCCATTTGAAATGACTAATATGCCCTCCTCGGCTTTCGTGCATATCCTCATACAATAATATTTATTCTAATCAAGCATTCTAACTTAATTAATATACTAAATTTGTTATTTTTAATTAGTGTTAATCAATTAAGCTTAGCTTCTGATTCTGCACACAACCTTTAACATTTTAAATAAAATACATCAACCCTAAATTATGGTAATTAGGATTTGAAGCATAACGAGTTATTCATAGACCTACCTCTCGACTTGCAGAAATTTCGATTAAATTAAATTACAAAAGGATAAAAAATATCATCTTTGATTGACATGAAATCGTTTTTATTAAAGGGGAGGACGTCAAATTTTACTAGTATTACATATTTTGTCGTGGGAAAAATTAAAAATTTTGAAAGTCGATGTATATTTTATTTCAAATTTTAAAGATTGTATGCAGAATCAGAATTTGGTCCAAATTTGATGTATTTAAGCAACAATTAACCTTTAATTAAATATAAATGATGCCTTCAATTTCCTTTGTATTTGATTACAATAATATTTTCATTCTATATTATTACAGTAGTTAATATGAAAGAAAAATGCGATAATTCCGAGCGAGATTGTGGTTGTAGACTTGTAGCACATTAAATTATTTATTTCCTATTACGCGTTTCATTTATTTATCGTCATAATAAGTGTAATCCTGTCATAAATGTGACAACAGTGGAACCACCATCAAGGAATAGTCAAATAAATATATAACAATAGTAAGAAAAAAAAAGTAGTAGTAACATGTTATTTTATTATTTAATACTAGCTATGTCCAAAGATTAAATTACTACTCGCTAAATTAATAAATAGGTTCATAGATTTGTAGAATTTCAAAGGTGTGTCCATAAAAAAAGTATATTAAGTGTAGTACAAATATTTCAAACTAAATTAGATAAAAGTCTAAGATGGTACGGCCCCTACCCTCTAGGATTAATTAATTCATTTTTCCATCTCTTTCGCTATTTGACCCCTAATAAATTAATAATAACTATACATAAACCGATCAATGCATATAGGATTTATAAATAGGATTGGGTAATTTATTGAAGTATCATGTAATTTATGATCTTAATTATATGACTGATGTGTAAGAATATTTGTAATAAATTGTGTTAAATATGAATGTGGATCATAAATATTTAGTGGTAGTATAATGCCTATCCATTTGAATAATTGGATATTAATACTTAGAAAAGGATTAACTATAATTGTTTGTAAATGTAATTAAAAGCACCGAGAAAAATATATTCCTTCATAATAATGATCTCAAACTTCAAATATGTACAATCAATATCAATTTAATTTACCTTGTTTAACAACCTCTTAATCTTTCCTATATACAGGTTTAGTCATAAGACTCATAACTACTAATTATTAAACATGCGTGAATGCACAAGTGAAACAATCTAATTCTTTATTTTAATTTATTGTTGTTTCACTTTCTTTAATTATCTTCATATTTTACACTTAATGTTAGTGTATTAGGAAGTAAAATGCGAAAAATAAATCGAAAATGTGATAAAGAAGTTGGTGTCGATAATTTATTAAGTTTTCCCCATTTTCCATTTCATTTAGTGCCAAGAAAAAGAAGTACGGAATAATATTTAAAATTATCATAAAATATACAGTGAAGATTAATTTTTTCAGTTAAATCTGACTATATTAATTATTTCTTGAAATAACTTTGGTATGGTACAACCTATTCATTGTTAGTCAAGGTTTTTTCCTTTTTTTAGGAGGAAGTCAAGGCAAATCTTAATTTGATTATTATCAAACAATACAGTCAAATCTATTTTAATTTGGTTATTTAAATTATAATCATTTAAATTATTTGAATATTTATTTAATATTCGATAATAAAAGGAAATCAAACGTCTACCTAAAAGTGAGTATTCAGATTTCAGTTCAAATTTTTGCATGATCAAAATATATTTGAAAATCCAAATTCTAAAACAAATAGAATCCGAACTGAATATCTCGAATTTTTATAACCAAATCCAAACTGAATCGAAAAATTCGGAATATTTGAAAAAAATTCCAAAATCCGAAAAAATTCAAGAACAAATCTTTTAGTTATTGAATAATAATAATAATAATAATAATAATAATAATAATAATAATAATAATAATAATAAATATTCGAATTTTGAAACAAAAATATTTTGCTCACGCCTAATCGCAGATGGTTTATGAATTATTGTACAAAACCAAAATTCACCTAAAAAATAAAAATATACTCGAGGATGGCAGTTGCAGATTTCCAAAAATAAAAATGTAAAGTGAATAATTGAGGGGGGAAAATAATTTGACAGCATGATGAAACAGACAAAAGAGAATATGTAATATCAAGAGCAAATGCAACCTTAAATTTGAGGACAAGCTGTCCAAGCTATAAGACATATATAATTACAATAATGCATCATCTCTTACTTTGGTCCAACACCTTTTGGCTCCAAAACAGATCACACATTTATTCACTACTCAAAATAATGGCAACAAATTTTGTGCAAACAATTACACTCAAAACTAATATTCTCCCCCAGCTCACCTACATTCATTTGTACATAATATTGTGTGAGGAGAGGCTACTACCTATGGTGGGATGTGGCGCGCGGCGGGCTCGACGAGTCGGCACGGTTTATTCGCTTCTTCCGGTACCTCCACGCCACTTGGATTCGTCTCGCGGCAAGCCCACGCCAGTATGGCGATTCGTACCTGCACCACAAGTTGGTTTGGTTGTAAGAGATTAGAATAAGCTAGCGAGCTCGAGCCGCGATTCGTTGGAGTGTGGAGACTGAATGTACTGTACATACAAGTAGAAATTTATGTGGGCCCACTTTTTTTGGCTCAGACAGAATCCTAATGGGCTTAGGATTAGGGCTTGGTTGTTATTTTATTTAAGTAGTTGTTTCTACTTGTAATCAGTATCTTAGATATCGTAGTCACACGACGAACTAGGTAAACAGTTCTTGTGTTCTTTTTTTTTTCCCTGTCGTGATTGTGGTGTGTGTTATTCCGCCAACATCTATATATCACTCAAAATGAAGAACAACTTTTAAACTATCAAGAGAATGGTTTAGTCGTGTTTTATGTCTCCAACTTTTAGTGTTTTCCAAAAAATGTCCTCAAACTCACGTTTTAAGAAAAAAAGACCCATATCCTTTAGCCTTTTCGACAAAATGTCCCCAATTTACGTTTTCTGAAATAAAACCCCCATCTTTCAGCGTTTTCCATCAAATTCCCCGCATTGTGAAATTTGGGGACGGATACGAGTCACCTAGCCGGATTCTAGGGTCGAAAACCAAAATCTACCCCATTTTTCGTCGCTCAATATTGTGATATGGGATATTTTGTGGAAAAAGCTGAAAGATAGGGCATTCTATTTTAAAAGATGTAAGTTTAAGACATTTTGTGGAAAATGTTGAAAGTTAGGGATAGAAAACATGATTAACCCTCGGAAAAATCCCCAAAGATGTTTATGCATGATTGCTTTAGTTTCATGACTTCAATTTAGAGAATGGATTTGATTTGATGGTTACCTTATGGCACCTTGAACGCGTGGACTTCTCAAGAATCTCGCAAACAAGCTCGTCACTTCTTCAAGATCGGCCCCACGCAGCACGAACGCTTCCACGTTCGTCAAGCACATCACCTTCCTGTTGCTCAACAGTCTATGTCCCGGGATCCTAATTCGTTTCCCATCTGAAGTATAGGAGAGAAATTAAGGCGCTTATACATCACTAGCTCAAGACGAGCTTCGTGGAATTACAAGAAACCAATCTTGCAACCTTAAAAATGCAAAAGACATGCTCGATTTTAGTGAGCAACGGCTTCAAGGGAGCACAAGTTTCGAGTTTATTACCTTTGTTAATGGAAGAATGCTCGAGGCACCAGGTCAGAAGCTCTTCCCCGCAGACATCCCCTTCCGATAAGGAAGTTTGGATTCCGTCTTCGCCCTCGTTCACCATCTTCCCCCGAATTATGAAAACCATTTTGTCAACGAGGCCTCCACGAACCATGATGTTACTCCCTTTGATATACGTTTTCGTCTTCAGCTTCTCACGTATCGCGTCTATGATAGGTTCGTCGAGTAGTTGGAAAATCCGAACCTGTAAAAGAAGACGTACAACGTCAGTTAAACAATCCTCGACTACATTTCATCTTAAAACATAAATAGGTAACGAAACCTACTTTCTTGACAAACTTGAAGAGATGGCGCCTTATTTCTCGTTGAAGATCTTCCGGTAAATTCTCCATAAGCATATCTTCATTTACGCCCCTCGTTGCGGCCCAAGTGAAGCGCTCCGAATCTCGAACAAGCCTGCATTCGTATGCATCCGTCGTCAAAATGATAGCCGTAAACAATCATCATTTTACCAAAATAATACGGAACCTTCGTAGAACTTCAGGCAAGCGACGGTGACTCATCCACTGCTCAACGTCACGGCGCCTCAGAGACATTTCTAACCTCCTGAAGGAACAGAAGAATTAACAATATCGATCAACTATAAATTAATCAAAGCATGGAATAGTTATATCGTCGTGTTTTACCTGCGTCCGAGAGCCTGCAGAAAATTCTGCATATTTCCGATAAGCAATGCGAAAAGGAGGAGACCGATCCCTATGATTGCCATGGTGAAGAGAACTTCCCACTCGAAGTAGCTCGGAACTTGATTCCCCGCGAGGGTACTGATTTGCTTCATGAAGACGGATTTGTGTCAGTCAAGAAAGATAAAATGTATCAAAAATAGCCATTCTCATATAGTAAAGAAAAAAACTTGGCCCGTTGATATAAAAAGATAAAAAATAGCATCCCATTTCACGAATCTGCACATGCGAATTCGTGAAATGGTGCATTTTACACTCCATTTCACGAATGTGGTTTATCCTTTTTATTTTTTATAGGCCATTTTTTATTTTTACTATCTTAAAATGGCTATTTTAATAGTTGCCTCGTCGAAAAATCATCCTTACAAGAAGAATGAATAACGGATAACACGATGGTGTCACGTAAAGATACCTGAAACCCCCAAAACAACGAGTACACGTATCTCGTAACCAAACTAGTGCGAGTGGTTAGATTGACGGCATATTGATAAATCCCAAAGTCGAAACCGTCTTTCCCGAAACAAGCGGTTGCATTTGCATTGCTCTTCCACAGCTCCCAATCAGCCATGTTATCCTTGAACCTCTCGTTAGCGTTTCCGTGCCCACAGTCGATGAATTTCATACACGTCGATTCTAAAATGTCGCTGTCACGACAAGCATTTCGGAAGCATTGATTGACCCTCTACGTAAAAGTACATTTCGAGAGAAAGTCAGCCGAACTGCCTAAGAAACGAACACAGTTCTTGAAATTGCTCGTAAAGTAGCAGTGATCAAACCTGTAAGCCGAAGAGATACCAACACGAGCCGACTACGTGGCTTGCCAAAACAAAGGTAAGGAGATTGATGACGAAATTTGCCCAGGCGGATTCGAAGATGAAGCCAGTCGGAGACGGACCGGCAACCAAAGGTAGAAATCTCCACAGCCGAGGAATATACTGCACGAGGATTGCTGCTCGAAGGAGATTTTTCGCGTAGTTTGCGCCGGATGCTCCGATCGAGCCAGGTAAGACCAATAATATGATAATCTAAAAAGAAGAAGATAGAGATTAGAATATAGAGGAAATGTATCAAAATAGCCATCTTACGATAGGTTAGATAAAAATTGGCCATAAACAACCTCTCATTTCACGAGTTGACGTTCGTGAAATGGTGTTTTTACACTCCATTTCACGAGTTGCACATGCAAATTCGTGAAATGGGGGGCTATTTTTATCTTTTTATATTTACGGGCCAAGTTTTATTTTTACTATCTTAATATGGCTATTTTAATAGTTGCCTGTCTGCAGAAACAGGAAAGACTACTTACCTGTGGAAGGGGCAAAACAACGAACAAATCGACAATAAAGTATCCACAGAGATAATTACGGGCAATCAGTTTAGGGTCGTCTACTAAATCTCCAGAACCCGCAACTCTCGACTCTGGAGCAACATAAGCAATCCTAAACTGCAAAACGACAACGTATTTCGGATTTTTCAAAGTTCCTCCAAGAAAAAAGAGAGAAAATTTCGCACAATTTGCTTAAGGTAGACCCGAAATTCCCATAGTTTAGCTAATCAACACTCGAATCAATCTGAACTTAGGCGAACTGAACGAGATCATATTATCATCTTCCAATGTAGCCGTAAACGAGTGCAAAGGAATACCTGAAGAAGGATATGGAGCAAGTAAATGAAGTCGGTCATGCTCCTCAAGAAGATCATTGCTGTCGTCATCGGCCAATTTAGTACTATGCACTTGTTACTCTGGATAACCATAGTAGAAGGTTATGAATTTAACGATGAGAAGACGAGAGCGGCACAAGAACAAACAAGATCGGATTGCTCACCTCCTGCACGACTAACAGGAAAAAGAACATCGGGTCCAAGAAAACGGCAAACGAGCACGCGATGACAAAGAACTGGTTCCACCGCTGAACGAGCTGCGCGTGGGGATTCATAACTCCGGGAATATACGGGAACAGAAACGAACACATTCTCTTCGCCCAACCTTTCCCGTCTCCATGTATCATATTGTGGAACTGCAACAAATTTATCGCAATAAAGCCAAAATTCAAGATTCTGGTTATCAAGAGAGCTATGAAGAAAACGACTCGACTACCTTTGCATCGAATATCTCCGATGTTCTTGACGGCTTCGTTTTCCCCTTAACATTGTAATACATCGGGCAAGTGGTGCAGTACGGATCATTGCACATCCCGAGCTGCCCCGACCTCAAAAGATGCTCGTTTCGGCCCATATAATCCTCAGCCGGCCAGCCATTGTTCTCAGCCCGGTCTAGCTTCGGCTCGGCAGCTTTTTGGCGTGCTGAGCCTTTAGGAGGCTGAAAAACGAACTCCTGGTTGCGGTTTGCATATAAAGGGCCGCTCATCTGTGGATCAGGAGCTCGTCTCGGATTTCTCAAAGGGCCGGTGAATCCCACGAGATTGTGCTCGTATTCGGAGGAATCCAAGGAGTTTGAAGGGATGGACATCGATGCGCTTCTTGTTCTGTTCGACAAACCTCTGCTTCCCGAGTCATCGCCACCACTGTCTGACGGTATGTATGGAGCTCGTAGCATCGGTATCTCGTCTCTTTCAGAAGCATCCATCTCTCGAATTCTTGATTGTACCTACAATCAAGAGCAAGATATTAGCTCCCAACAAAACAATTAGTTTTTTCGAAGATTGTAAGCTTGAAACAACTATAGCAAGAGGCTGCCAATCAAATCAAACATCACAGCAAAAACAGAACTAATTGAAAGCTGATTTCTTCATGTCACAATTCCATATTCAGATTCCTGTAGCTACAATAAATCGCATCTCCATTTCAGATTTTTTTTTTAATTATGATTTTATCATTCCCATTAGTAAATGCAGGCAACTTCCGTGTTAAAGCTCTAAAGCATTCTTGACAGAATGAGAGACAAAACAATTCGTTTTTTCGAAGACTGAAAACTAGAAACAATTATAGCAAGAGGCTGCCATCAAAATCAAACATCACCACAAAAACACAACTTCTTGAAAACTGATTTCTTCATTTCACAATTAGATTCCTGGAGCTACAATAAATCATCATCTCCATTTCAGATTTTTTTTTTTAATTTTTTTTTATTATTCCCATTAGTAATAGCAGGCAACTTCAATGTTAAAGCTCTGTAGCATTCTTGACAAAATGAGAAACTCTAGCTGACATGAAATTTTGCAAGAGACCTATTATACAATCTCTTCTCTCTCTCTCAAATCCCAGAATCCAACATTTCACAATCTACTTCACAACAAGCAACTCAACCCCCAAAAATAATATAAATTCAATTTTTTTTTCTTTACAAAAAAAAAGCATGAAACAACCAAGTGTAACTCACAGTAGCAGCATGAACACAAATTATGTAAGCAAAACAAAAATTAAAACTCCAATTCCCAAAAAGAAGAGCAGCCCACCTCACGATGATCACAATTAAAACGAACCCACAAAAGGAAAAGGGGAGATTGAGCTTGCCAAATTGCATACCTACTGCAGTAAATTCATCCCCACCACATAAAAATCCAATCTTTGAGCAGCCGCAGCAAAATCAAAGTCGAAATAGCAAACAAAGAGGGCAAAAAAGGGAAATGCACAGCACACCACAGCAGTGGGAAAAGCCTAAGAGCTGAGATGTGGAGAGTGAAAGGCGTTGATTTCGTATGCAGGTCAAGAATTCCAGTGTGTGTGTGTGTGTGTGTGTGATTGAAAAAACTTTGCTAAAAGAAAGACTGAAAGGCGCTGACTTGGAAAGGGATTGGAACACGCAAGAGCCCAAGTTGGCCAATTCGTTTGGACACACACACACACACACACACCCGCGCGGGTGTGTGTGTGTGTTGTTGGTAGCGACGAGAAAGAGAGCATTGTTGGTTAGTGAAGATTGGTGGCTCGCTGCCGAAGCTGCCGACTGTGTCAACGAAGTCTTGAGGGGGTTTGGCGTAGCATTCCATGTTGCTTCTTTGTCGTCTCTCACAAAATCCCACTTCATTTTTGGGATAAGATTCTTGATTTTTTTTTGTTTTTTTTTTGTTTTAGAGGAATATGTGAAATTCTCACTAATTTTATTTTTTTAAAATGGGTAAATTAGAATTTTTATAAAGGATTATTGGCATATAAATTAGCGAACTTTCGTCAAATTCTCGTTTTACATATACCGATTTTAAAATTTGTCTGTAGATTGTTGAACTATTAATTTTTTGTTATTTTGCTACTGATCATAATTTTGACTTAAAATAACAAACTTCTAATTACAAAGTACGACGCCCTTTCTGTCACACCTAGTAACACGGGATCGTCCCTTGATGGTGCGCTGTGTTTTAATTAGGCCCCGTCAATTTATTAGCATTCTATGTCATCATTGCTTAAAACGAAATTCTGATTGGTAAAAAAATATCAATTTATAAAAATTAAAATTGATACATAATATAAGAATTAAGTGGTACGATAATATACAAAAATTGAAATGAATACAAAATAAATGACGGACTAAAATAACAAATATGGATAGATTAACTAGTAGATGACCTAACTAAATAAAAATTAGAAAATTTGAAGCTTTGAAGTTGATAATGATAATAAAGTAGACAATAATATAAAATGAGGTTTGGGAGTTGAGAATGTCAAATGACATAAAATAATGGGTGCGAGTTTGAGATGGGTGAAGTTTTATATTGCGCATAGATTCCTTTAATAATTGCAAGTCTTGTAATGGCATGAAATGTACTTTAAAAACATTACATGTCATGTAACATGTTCCTTAAATTCATGTTAGGCATATAATTTTTTCTCTAAGTAAGTGTTATTATTATTATTATTATTATTATTATTATTATTATTATTATTATTATTATTATAATGGGAGAATATAGATTTAATATAAAGAAATAAGAAAGAATAACTTGGAAAAGTTCACGTAAGATAGAGCATTGCATGTGCTCTCTATAATAATATGATAATTCGGATGTAAGCTATGACCCAGTCCACCATATATATATTATTTAAATAATAGCTTTCTCCAATAAAATTTTCTGCATTTGCCAATTAAATAATCATATAATTTTAGTGTAAAATATTTGAAGTCTTCTTGATACAAATTTTAAATTTATTTGTTAACTGATAGAATAAAAATATAACTGGTCCATTTTTTTATGTTGTGAAATAATTTTTACATGGGCCTAATTAATTAGCCCAAGTTTGCAAGTTAAAGATTAAAGGCAACGAATACGATCACATCTTTTATTAAGCCCAACACAAACCTTCCACATTTAATCACAGAAAACAGAAATAATTAGAAAAGGATTCATTCGATTATAATATTAATATAATCACCATGTTTTCCGTAATATAAATATATAATTATTTATTATTATTATTGTGTCACTTCTTGTTCCTACTCATATTCACCCATCAGAAAAAAATCTCCACGTTATTCACGAAGATATACAATTATTATAAAGTAAAAGGAAAAAGAGAAAAAGAAAAAGAGAGAGGCATATTATGCTGCCAAAAAGTCATGATTTTAATTTTTCTTTAGATCTATCAAACTAAAAGGTGAATAAATATAATGGTTACAAACAAAGTACTTATTGGAAAGCTCACTTTTTAATCACACAAAGGCATCGAATTATTATCCACTCCTGCAATAAAAGTATATTATTGGGCACTTGTGTTGGGGACCATGTTGATTTTCTACTTTATAATTAAACCTATTATTGTATCAAAAAATATTTCGCAAAAAATTAAAACAAACATAGATGCCACATGAAGGTACATGCTACATCAAGCAAATCACGTCAAATCTTGGGTATCAAACAATTATTGTAGGACATTCTTGATATCACACTGCTAATTTGGAGTTCAAATAAGTATTTCTAACAATTTAAAATATTTTAGAAAATTTAATATAATTTCAATTTTAAATTAATATTTACACATTACACATAATAAGAGATAAAATGAAAAAAAAATGAATATATTTTTTATTTAAATATTAAAAAATATAGCCTCGAGAAAAAGAAAGAATAAAGTCGAGTTCTTCTGGCACGTTACAGTAGCATAGTGCTACGTGGCATTCTCTAACAGCACCAACTCATCAAATACCAAATTAATTTTCTCACATAATTGTTGGAGAGTATTTACATGTGGCATCGGTCAAATCACGCCTTATTTTTTAGTCAAAAGTAATCATAAGATGTATTTTAATGTAATTAATATTGCTAGTTTGGGGTCTAAATAATTTGGAACATCTTTAACAAAATGTAATTATATGAAGTTTATATTAATATTTAAACATAATAATAATAATAATAATAATAATAATAATAATAATAATAATAATAAGAGGTAAAAATGAGAAAACTTGCTAACTTTCTTACTACGTATTCTTCGTGTTAACACACACTACAATCACGAAGAAAGACGGAATATCACGATAATTGATTACTCAATTGATATTAAGTCATGATTTTTATACTAAAATATTGCGACACTACATGTATACAAGTAATGAAACATTTATTTAAATACAATAACAACCAAACCTTAATCCTAAACCTATCAAAATTTCGCCTAAGCGAAAAAACGGGGAGTCGGAAAAGTGTGTTGCAACGTCCACGGGAAGAAGATGATGATAACAAATTACAGTTCTCAAAGATCATATATATAGTAATAAAAGACACATCAAACGGACTCAGTCCAATACTGTATACTATCGAGCAACGAGTCCCCTGACTAACTTGTAAAACGGGAGGTAGATTCAAGGCATATCAAACGTTTGAATCACCACCGCAATTGAACTTTAGTGTTCAGTACATTCAGATTTCATACTCGAACGTAATATTCCATACATGAAATATAGATATATCTAATTATGTAAATATTAAAAAACATTGCCTCTAACAAAAAGAAAGAATAAAGTTGAAGTGTGATTGAATAAGAATATAGTAGATGGTGGTGGCGAGTTCTCATGCACATAGTGCTACATGGCATTCTCTCAAAGCACCAACTCAAACACCACTAATAAATCATATCAATCAATCAATCCCCTATATATATTATAAATAAATCCAATCCATTCCCACTCACTCATAATTAATTAATTGCTTCATCAAAATCTCTGAACAACACAACACACCTCTTCAAAAAAAAAGCAACCTCGCCGGAAAAAATGGTGGTGAGCAAGGCGGCGGCGGCGGCGGCGGCGGATTCCGGCGAGAATGTCCGGGGCGGCTTGGCGTCGCGATACGCGTGCGGCTCGGTTCCCAAGTATAAAATCGCGGAGGGGCCGATGGCGAAGGAGGCGGCGTATCAGGTGGTGAGGGACGAGCTGATGCTCGACGGGAACCCGAGGCTGAACTTGGCCTCGTTCGTGACGACGTGGATGGAGGAGGAATGCGATAAGCTCATCATGGAAGCCATTAACAAGAACTATGTTGATATGGATGAGTATCCTGTCACCACTGAGCTACAAGTATGTAAACCTCATCATGATCTTCATTAATTCCATTCTTGATTAATTGATTAATTTCCATTTAATTGATTAATTGTTGTAAGTGCTTGGATGATTTGCTAGTTAGTGAGGTGATCGATAGTTGTATTATTTGGTTGCATACCATAATCAAGGAGACACTAGGTTTATCTTGGTTGTATTAGTAATTATAGCCAACAATTACTTTTGGGTTAAATCATATTTTGTATTTCCAATTTTTAGCATTTTAGATAAAGGCTTAAATATCATTTTAAATCTTGAATTATATTCACCCTACCCAAAAATGTCTTGAACTTTAACACTTTAACAAATATATAATATTAAACTCCAAACTATCAGCTTTTTATCCAAAATCGACTGGGCTTATTTTTCGGCTTTAGATGCCTTGAGAAACGAGTGCTCCGACGTGTATATTTGGGAATCCAAAAATGTCTTGAACTTTAACAAATATATAATATTAAACTCCAAACTATTAGCTTTTTATCCAAAATCGACTGGGCTTATTTTTCGGCTTCAGATGCCTTGAGAAACGAGTGCTCCAACGTGTATATTTGGGTTTCTCAGTGGGCCGAAAGATGAAGTTGAGATACCTTTGAAGAAATTATTTTTTCTAACGTGTATACTTGAATTTATGAGCTAATCGAAAAATGTACGAACGCATGTTATTTTTGATAAAAAAGATAATAGATTGTGGTTTAAACAAAGTAAAGTTCAGGCTATTTTTTATATCAAAAATATTGATAGTGTGAGGTTCAAAGAAAGTTATTAAAGTTCGGGATATTTTTGTTAATGTGAATATTAATTCAAGGTTCAAATCTAGCTTTAGCTGAATTTATGATGATATATGCAGAATCGATGCGTGAACATTATAGCCCATCTCTTCCACGCCCCCGTCGGGGACGAGGAAACGGCCGTAGGAGTCGGCACAGTGGGATCATCGGAAGCCATAATGCTTGCTGGCCTTGCCTTCAAGAGAAAATGGCAGGCAAAGAGGAAGGCACAGGGCAAACCGTATAATAACCCTAACATCGTCACCGGAGCTAATGTGCAGGTATATATATTGATTTCTCGACTCTACTTTCCTCGTCCCGTTGTAATTAATTAAGTTTACTTGCTGGCCTTTTCGGCTCTGATGTTTGCATCTCACCATTTTGCCCTGAAAATACAGACAGGGGCAGACGCAGAAAAAAAATCTTTGGTAGGGGCTCTGTTTTTTAGGTCTTGAGCTCTAGAATTTGAAACGTCACGCTTAATTAATTAAGTTTACTTGCTGGCCTATTCGGCTCTGATGTTTGCGTACCACCATTTTGGTGTGAAATACAGACCGCAGGAAAAAACTTTGGTAGGGGCTATGTTTTATGGCTCTTAAGTTCTAGAATTTGAAAAGACGAATTTTCGTATAATTTGATTTGGTGATAGTGACTATTATTACATATTGATATGCACTATTGAGAAATTGACATTTGTTTCGCTTTGTGGGGGCCTAGGCCCCCCTATTATACTAGTACATATAGCTCAGATTTACTTTGCATGATATGATAGATTGATAAAAATAATCTGAGCTAATCTATTGTTTACTTTGATGGACAAATGATGGATTTCTCAATTTTGAACTAGTTTTACAATCTTATCCTTTAAATACTCAATCCTATATTTTATTAATCTAGTTTATCACTTAAAGTAAACGCTACCTACTGTTTACGAAGTTCAGGTTTGTTGGGAAAAATTCGCGAGGTATTTCGAAGTAGAATTGAAGGAGGTGAAGCTAAGGGAAGGATACTACATCATGGATCCGGCCGAGGCCGTCGAATTGGTAGACGAGAACACCATTTGCGTCGCGGCCATCTTAGGATCCACTCTCACCGGAGAATTCGAGGATGTCAAACGCCTCAACGACCTCTTGGTCGAGAAGAACAAGGAGACGGGGTGGAACGCCCCGATCCACGTTGATGCTGCAAGCGGAGGCTTCGTTGCCCCCTTCCTCTACCCGGACCTCGAGTGGGATTTTCGTTTGCCGTTGGTGAAGAGCATCAATGTTAGTGGACACAAATACGGCCTCGTCTATGCGGGCGTCGGGTGGGTCGTGTGGCGGAGCCACGACGACTTACCGGATGACCTCGTCTTCCACATCAACTACCTCGGATCGGATCAGCCGACTTTCACCTTGAACTTCTCCAA
Organism: Salvia sclarea; assembly: GCA_036873715.1. NCBI lineage: Eukaryota > Viridiplantae > Streptophyta > Magnoliopsida > Lamiales > Lamiaceae > Salvia > Salvia sclarea. Next base: position 16,116 of record JAYJMF010241131.1, read on the forward strand.
AGGTAGTGATGGATGATCGCTTCTCTATCGTCGTTTCGTGTTATGAAATTAATTTGCAGCTTCACTCACTTGTTCAATTTTGCAGGATCTAGCCAGATCATTGCTCAATACTATCAATTCATAAGACTTGGATTTGAGGTAATTTTCCTTATAAATTAAGCTAGTATTAACTGTCTCGTTTTCATCTCTAGTACTCTATGATCGTATAAATTGATTGAATTCGTTATTGATCTTATATAAGCATTTACTTTGAGCGATAAGACAGATTGATAAAAGTGTGTAAAACGTTGGATTGAGTGTTTGAAGGATAAGACGGTCAAACTAGTTCAAAATTGATTAATTTATCAAAGTAAATCGTTGATTAGCTCGATTATTTTTATTTGTTCATCATGTTACTCAATCACCTACCTTGAAAAAAAAGCATCAAACTTCATTGCCCAATACTATAAGCTCATATGGCTTGGTTTTGAGGTAATTTTCCTTGTGAGCTAGAATTATTGTCACATCTTCATCTCTACTCTATAATCATATATATAAATTGATTGAATTCATTGTTGATATTATAAATGTTTACTTTGAATGATAAGATAGACTGATGAAACATAGACCTGAGTATTTGAAGGATAAAATAGTCGAACGAGTTCAAAATCGATCAATTTGTCATCAATCCATCAAAGTGATAAGATAGACCGATAAAACACATGACTAAGTATATTTGAAGAATAAAATAGTCAAACAAGTTCAAAATTGATCAATTTGTCATCGAACCATCAAAGTGATATAAGATAGACTGATATATAAAACACAGGACTTAGTATATTTGAAAGATAAAAATGAACAAACGAGTTCAAAATTGATCAATCTATCATCAATTCATCTCAAAGTAAACAGTCGATTAGCTTGATTATTTTTATCCATAGTTTGAACTTCGGCACGATGATTTTGTAGGGCTACAAGAACATAATGGAGAACTGTATGCGAAACGCGAAGCTCCTCCGCGAAGGGATCGCGAAGACGGGGCGTTTCGACGTCGTCTCCAAGGACGTCGGGGTGCCCGTCGTGGCCTTCTCGCTCAAGGACAGCAGCGGCTACACGGTTTTCCAGATATCGGAGTCTCTGAGGAGGTTCGGATGGATAGTCCCGGCGTACACCATGCCTCCCAATGCGGAGCACGTTGCAGTGCTCCGCATTGTCGTCCGAGAAGACTTCAGCCACACGCTGGCCGAGAGGCTCGTCTCGGACGTGGAGAAGGTCGTCAAGGAGTTCGACTCTCGTGCGGCTGCCGCTAAAGATGTGGCCGATGACGACGGCCGCGACGGGCCGAAAAAGAGCGTGGAGGAGATTCAGAGAGAGGTGTGCAGCTATTGGAGGAGGATGTCGAACAAGAAGAGTAGCAGTGTTTGCTAAGCTAAAATTTGACATCTTCTTAGTTTAATTATATATACATATGTACTTGTATGATGCTTATGATTATTAAGGTTGATTGTTGTTGTATGATGGTTTTAGTATTTATGTGTGTTGGATGCATCTTTGTTACTACAACAAAGAAAAAATGATTAAGACATTGATTAATGATGAAGCGTGGGCGTAAAATCGACGACCAAGCGTATAAAATAGATGAACAAGAGATAGACGAATAAAATTAAAAATTTACCCACATTAGGATTCGCTTGTGCATGAATTTACTGAATTATAAATGCGTAATTTGTATATGTGCATGCGTATTTGTATTTTTCAATTTTCACGATATTTACCAATATTCTCACTCAATGTTAAACCTATATATATTAATGTTATTATATACGAGCAATCATTCTAACGTCGGAAGAATTCTAAAAATACTTGTTTTTTAAAGATCTAAAAATACTTGTTGAATATGAAGATATGAGGGATCTTTTATTAAAGTTTGCTAATTAATTTATGTGTGCCATCGACGAAAATTAAATGTGACATATATTTTATTAATCCTAGAAAAACCAATTCAAGAGTTCTAAGTGTTGTTGGCTTCCAAAAGAAGATAGTGTAGTTGAGAAGCAGAGAAGTTGAGAAGCAGAGAGATTACTTATTCGATCAGAAATCCTTTTTTTTTCCTAAATGGAATTAATTTTTCTGGTGAAGATTACGAGTTATAATCTAACCTATTCAGTTAAATATTAACGTTATGGATTAACTAACTGTGATATATATATTTAAGCTTTTAATTATGTACACTTAATTGAAATATCTCAATAATATCCAATTTTGGATCCAAAAAAGAAAAAATTAATGAAAAAAATAAAATATTAAAAGAAAAGGGGAAAGGTAGGCCAACAGTCAAAACGAAGTCTTAGCTAGGTAGATTTTGGAAGGTGAGAAATATAGTAAGTCTAATTTCCCTCTCCACACAGTTATAACAGTTTATATAGGTAAGGAATATAAGTCAACATTTGAGAATATTTGCTCATTTAATTAGTTTCTTCCCTTTTACAGTTTACTTATGCCAACATATACTTCTAGTAAAATATTAATTTATGTAAGGATATTAGAGTTGTCAAAAGTGGCTCGATGTATCTCTAATTTAGGGAGCCCAAAAAAAGGGACCTAAATTTTTAAAACTTAGTACTTTCATTCACAAAATTCATTTATAAATAAAGTAACTGATCTCTAGCCCTGAATATTGATCTCTCTTTTTTCGAATAAGTGTCCTATTTGAGATTAATTATCCTGAATAAGTAACATCGCTATATATTTATATTATGATAAAATGTAGCCAACTTTTTACCTTGTCCCGAATGCATTTTATTTTTCAATTTTCAATGCAATAATTATGACATCGAGAGAATGACATTGACATCGCGTCTGAAAAACTAGCTATATTTATTTAATAAATATAAATATATAGTATTACACATGGTTTACCTATTAATCAGTTCTGATTTAGGTTAGAAATTGAAGTTACTCATCAAGATAAAACAACACAAGTGTAAGCATAAATATATTAATTAATCTCATGATAATTATTTAGAAAACTAATTTAAGTAATAAGTAGTTGAATGAAGTAGTACCATGCATGTATAGGATGGAAAGAGAAGTATACTATAATTCGATTGAGCAATTAATCGATCGAGGTCGGTAATTTAGGTTAGAATTTTGCAAAGATGTATGGTGAGAGCATAACAACATTTTGTGTATCACTACCAATCACACCTCATAAAAAATATATGCATATACATCATGAGAAATAATAATTAATTAATATATGCCCTTGATCATGGTAGATCGACGGATCAGATTAAATCTATATAGCTATACGTGTTGTGTCTTTTAATTTGCTGTGTGTTGTGAATGAATGTATATAGTTATCGCGTTGAATACGTAATTATTGCATTGTATATGATGCAATAACTTTATACGTTAAGTGTAGCCGTTCTTTCTCACGATAATTCACCCCTATAGATATACATAGATGGTGCACACACAAATTAAAACACATAGTATTAGCTAGGTAGGTAGGTTGTGTTTGTGGAAATTGGAAAATGGAAAAATGAGTAGTAGTTTGTTAGCCTAGATGGTTGCATCAATGGGTGGTGTTGGTCTGTCCAAATCCTCCCACTTAATTCCTAACAGAAAACACTTTTTTATCTAATTAATCTCTCCATACACTCAACTTAATTATCCATACACTCAACTTAATTATTACATTATATATACTTCACTAATTTCTTCTTCTTCTCTCTCTCTCTCTCATATATGCCTTATCTTCTTCTCCACCTTCCCAACTTCCTCTCTCTCTCTCTCTCTCTCTCTCTCTCTCTCTCTCTCACACACACACACACATATCTATATATAGAGACTCTCACTTGATCAATGAATCTGCATTAATATTATTGAAGGTTTTTGGAGAATTAAACCAGCCTTTCTTTTTACAAGTGATTAATTAATTAGGGTTTGTTGAGCTGAAGTTGTAATTTTAATCTCTCTCTCACTCTCTCTCTCTCTCTCTCTCTCTCTCTCTCTCACACACACACACACACAGACACACACACACACACACATATATATAGATAGATATATATCATATGTGTATTGGAAGAGATCAATGATGAGTAGTAGAGGGCATTGGAGGCCTGCAGAGGATGAGAAGCTAAGAGAATTAGTTGAGAGATTTGGACCTCACAACTGGAATGCTATTGCTCACCATCTACCTTCTAGATCAGGTCTCTCTCTCTCTCCTCTCTCTCTCTCTCTCTCTCTCTCTCTCTCTCTCTCTCTCTCATTCATGCACACACAAAACAATGTTTGTTATATATAACCAAAAAAGTGTTGACAATATACCTAATTAAATTAAGAGAGATATATTATATTATACGTCAAGCTTCAAACTATTTAGGCACTATTAATTATATATTAATTAAAATATTTTTTTGTTTTAAATCATGAATTATTGATTTTGTATCAATTTTAATTTACCTCCCGTCTATTTTTTTTTTTTTTGGAGCCGAATAATAGACTAATAATACAATAGTTCAGAATTAAAAAAAAAGGATAATTAATAGTTATGTAGTTATTAAAATAATATTTACCTTTAAATTAATTGCATATATATTTCAGAAATAAAATTGTACAAAATAATTTCAGAAATACCTAAATCACGATGGGTTCATGTATAGATCTCCTAAATAAACATTAGGATTCAAGAAACATTAAATTAAAGACTTATACTAAAATTCTCATGGATAATAATAATATTGAATTCAATTTTATTAGCTAGCTAGGATATCTAGCTTTGAGTTAATTAATTAAGAAATAATTAATCAAACATAATTAACTGAAAGGATACAAACATTTCAAACAAGAGCTTGACTAATCATGCAAAACACAAAATCACAATCTACATATCAACAAATTGTTAATTAATTACCCAAAAAGATCATTAATCACTATTTACTAAACAATAATTAATTATATGTAATTAATTTATTTCCATGCATGCATGCAGGAAAAAGTTGCAGGCTGAGATGGTTCAATCAGCTTGATCCAAGAATAAACCGGCGGCCGTTCACGGCGGAGGAGGAGGAGCGCCTCCTCGACTGCCACCGGATTCATGGAAACCGGTGGTCGATAATCGCCCGACACTTCCCCGGCCGCACCGACAACGCCGTCAAGAACCATTGGCATGTTATCATGGCCAGAAAATGCAGAGAGAGATCCAAATTTTATGCGCTCAACAATTTGAGAAAGAATATTATAAACACTCAAGAATCACACAATACTCTTTTCTTAGGAAATAATCTCATCAAGTTTAGCACTAATCATGATTATCAACTCCCACATTGGAAGGAGCTTCATCAATCTCAAGGTAATTTATTTAATTAATACTATGCTTTACAATCAATTAATTTCACAGTTTTTATCATTTTATTAGAATAAATTATGATAAATTAGATCACATGTAATTGTATGTGATAATATGCCTCCAATAACTAAATTAATTTCTTAGCAAAAGATTGATAGTAGTCACAAAAATAAAATTAACATATTAATGTTAGTCTTTTTTATTTTAAAAAGAGACAACTTTGCTCTTCTAATTAAATATTTAATAAATATGATGATGACTAATTTCGCATCACACTTTCACATCATATTTTTTTTCTTTTTCGTAAATATGTAAATAAAAGAAAGGAAAAAAAATGGCATTTTGGGGTAACAATTACTATAATTATTAATTATTATTTTTGTGGCTACTATTTTTTTTTCTTAAGCAAAATGATTGTTTTTATTTTTGGCCTCTAATTATATTATGTTTGCTGATTTTTCAATTAAATCCCACTTTTCTTGCAAAAGAATATTAATGCTAAAGGGTATAATATATATCAACTTCTTTTCCACACACCTCAAATAATGAATTTAATTAGAATTTCTAGCTCCGTTCCTGTATTTATTTATCATATATAGTAGATTTTTGGCTAATTCACGAATTTTTTTCATAATTGATTTAATGCAGAAAAAGGTGGGAAATCAGTTGAATTCTACGACTTTCTTCAAGTAAACACAGATTCAAACAGAAGTGAAGTGATAGATGATGCAATTAGGAGAGATAGTGAAAATGAAGATCAAGATCAAGAAGTGGAGCAAAAATGTGTTAACAATTCTTCATCTCTATCCTTTAAAAATTTCTTATCATTGGGAAATAACCATTTATAATCCCTATAGATATCGTACCACACACGAGATCCTCTATTCCAAAAAATCGAGATTGCGACGCTTGTATGTGGTTAATTACTACCCCATAATGTGATTAATTAACTAGTTAATTCTCTCTAATTACTAGATTTCATCTATGGATGCATAATATTGCATTTGTGTTAAAATGTGTTGTGCTTTTTAATGCGTGTAAATATATGTACACATATGTTTGCCTTGCATGTGCATGGAGGTTAATTTCATATTGAAAGGAGAAAAGGAGATATTAAATTAAATAGGTTTGCTGCTTTGTTAAAGAAATTCCTACTATTTTTGGCATATCCAAAATTATAATTTATTGAAGGGTTAATCATATTTTATGTTTCAATTTTCAGCCTTCTCCCAATAAAAACTTACATTTTTCCTAAAAGACAGTTACTTTCAATATTTTCCGAATTTCGTGGCATTGATTTTATGGAAGAGGCTGAAAAATGGGCCTTTTAAAATTTAAAAGATAAAAACATAAATTAGGAATTTAATTAACCCTTAATTAAACTACAACAAGAAATATAATCACATTCTCTATTTTACATCATAATATATCATCACTCCTACAATTAATTACACTACCATACCTGTTGAATGAAATACAAAACATAGAAGAAAATCAAGATCAACATTAATTTCAGTTGGGAAAGAGAAAAAGAAGAAAAAAAACCTCTCTGCACCAATGTTTTTAAAGTCTACAATTTGTATCAAACTATTCCAAGAAGATACATAAATGAGAGCTAACAAATTCACTAAAACATCAATCGTTTCTATCATCAGCATTAGTTCTTGAAAATACAACTTACAAGGCAATCAAAATTGGATAATTAAGCTGTTAGAACTCACACAATTAACCTAGAAAAAAAAATTATCACACACACATCATGTACAAGATTGGAAAAACTTCCTCTCCATCCCCACTAGCTTACCAAAAAACCCGAAAAAGTATAAAAAAACCCTACTAATGCATAAAACCGGAAGATTCGTTTGTCCTTCCGATCAGGCGGCCACATGGAAAATCCCAATCGATTCGGAGGGCAAGCCAGAGTCCCATTGGCATTGATCGTGTGATTCCACGCACGAGCTCGTGTATCATCAATGGATCATTGAGAAATTGTGTTTTTTTCACGATGATATTGGTTCGTAGGGATATTGTAACCACGGATCCTTCAAGGCCTCGGCTGCGGAGGGCCGCTTCGTTGGGTTGGGTTCTAGGAGATGAGAAACGAAGTCGATGAAGCCTTGGTCTCCCATTGGTAACCGATGCCTCAAAGACGACTTCTTGGGTATCAGATACTCGAGCCTGTTCGTCTCCTGAGCATCGTGAAAGACATTATATGTAAATTATGTGCAAAATCATTGGAAAAATGAACGACTTTTGTTTCTTGAGAACCCGTTGCTCGAATCCAGCATCATATCGAGGCATATTGAGACATCGAATATTGCAGGGCGTTATGTAATAACATTGATTAAATGAAAACTGCAGATTAAATCACGAATTATACCCCATTTTTGCAATTACAACACGACATCTGAAGTTGGAAATTGAATACATGAACTATCAATATTTGGCATTGTTTCCGGGGAAATAAAATCTTACATGGACACTAATCAAACCGGCATGGACTAGAAAATGCCACTAAACTTGAGTCCAAATGCAAAAAATTAGCGTCCACGCAAGATTTCCATTTGCCGAAAACAAATCTTTAACTGAAATTGCAAAAAATCGATAGTCTATGTATTAAATTGCCAGCTTTCAAATGTCGTGTTGAAATTGGAAAATGGGGTATAATTCATGATTTAATTTGCAGTTTTCCCTAAAATAAAAGAAATATACAGTAGGAATTGAGCAAGTTGATAGAACAAATAAATGCTCTATGTATCTAGATTTTGTAATTTTAACTATGGTGTGTGAGAAAAGATACAACTTATACCTGATTTCTCTCATAAAGCATATGATTTTTGGTGAAATATTTGTACGCATCTCGTCCTTTAGCAAGCATCCCTTGCTCAATCGGGCCGATGATTCCAATCACTCGAGCAAGCAAAGTGGCGGGAGAATCATTTTGAAAGAGCACCTGCATTTACACGACTTTCAAAAGGGCACTATCGATGAACATTGAACAAAGAGAATTACGTAGACGAAGAAACTCACATTGCCCGTGCAAAGCTCGGCCAGGATGCAACCGAGCGACCATATATCGATCTTCTTATCATAAGGAAGTCCCAATATGACCTCGGGTGCACGGTACGACCTAGACTGAACGTACGAGCAAAGATGATCCGTTTCGAAGCAACTACTTCCGAGATCGATGACCTTCACCTCACAACGGCTGTAGCTTTTCACCAATATATTTTCCGGCTTCAAATCACAATGTATGAGGCCGAGACTGTGCAAAAATTGAAGCGCTTCCAAGACCTGAATAGTGATCGACTGGCAAATCGAGAGATAAAGTCAGAAGCGGATTTTACGATTAGATAATTTTATGGGCGACAACGGCATTTGCAACACGAACCTGCAGTCGTGGCATCGTAAAGTAGACTTCTCCGCCAGATTCTCTGTTGTATTTATGGAACTCGTACAAGTTCGCTTTTAGCAATTCGCAAACAATCAACAAATGCTCCTGCAAACGAGAAAACGGGAAATTAGAGGGGTTGTATTTACCATGAAAGCTCATTTTGTTAGATAAACTTGAATAATTGTAACAATACCACTAAATAGCCAATTTGGGTAGTAAATAAATTATTAAAAGTATATAAATTCTAGCCATTTCCATGGGAAAAAGACACTTGTGCCCTTTTAGAAAAAATATGACGTGAAATTATTTTTTAGCCATAGGGATAAATATGATGGGTAGTAAATAAATCATCCTAGCCATAGGGATAAATATGATGGGTAGTAAATATTATTCAAGCCATATGGATCATAAAAGTATATAAATTCTAGCCATTTTCACGGGAAAAAGACACTTGTGCCCTTTTATAAAAAATATGATGTGAAATTAAGACGAATTTCGCATCATATTCAACTTGAATTTCTGAAAATTCGGTTTTGTGAAACGAACTAAAGATGGTGACCCTTATCAACATGGTGAAATTTTGAAATTCGCGTTAGAGGCATACTGTTAAAGAAAAGGGTCATTTGATCGGAATCTAGCGGATTTTTCATCCGTTTATCTCGTTGGCTTTTAGTAAATATACAGTGAAAGGCACACTAATGGCTAAAGTGACGGAAGAAATGCTCGCTTACCCGATAATAGAAGTAATCGTACAACCGGAGAAGATGGTACTTATCGCCGGGATCGTGTTTGTTCACATACTTGAGCAGCTTTATCTCATCGAGGCTCTGATCGAAGAAATCCTTATTGTTTTTTATTATCTTCACACACACATCCATGCCGGAGTGCAAATCGTGGGCCTGAACGGCTTTGCTGAACGCAGCTGATCCGAGATACTCGGTGACATGATAGCGACCAGCAATGACCGAATTCAAAACAACGTGGAAATTCTTGTCCTCTTCGAACCCCGTCCTGAAACGTAAACGAAGATTAGAAAACACCGACGATTAAAGGCATAATCGCAAACGAAAACGAGTACCTGTTTTTCCGGTGGACGATCTTCAAGTTGAAGGTCTCGAATTCATCCTCTTGGGCTTTGATCTGCTTCACTTGCTCTTGCACGGCGGCAGCTTCCTCGTCTTCGATTGAAGCCCCGGGATCTTCGGCCCTTTCGCCCGCTGCTTTGAGATCGGCTTCTTTCTTCGCACATTCCCTCTCGATGTAGCCGTAATTCGAAAACGACGATGGGCTCGAATTCGCCGATTCCCCGTCATTCACCGGTGACGAGTGGTTGCTCTTGCGCCTCCACGACGCGATCATGTCATCGTTCGCCATTATCAAGTCGCTAGCCGCGTCGCTGGCGATGGTGTTCGCCTTGTTCGACCACAACGACTTGTTCGGGCTCGCCTGGGCCGCCACGCTCCGATCTCTCGGAGGAGGGAACAAGAATCCACCATCCTTGAAATTCTTCGCGCCTCGATCGTGATTCATCATATAATTATCCGAGTTATGCCTCGTCTTCGCCCGATTCTTGCTATTATCCAGCTCGTGGCTCACACTCGCCTCGTCATACTCCAAATCCCCTTCGCTACTACCTCCGATCAAACTCTCCCGCACCTCGCTTCCGATATCCGCCATGTCGCTGTTGATTCCGACGCCGATCGATCTAACCGAGCCGTGCGGATCGTCGTCCACGCCGATATCGTCGGGAAGCAGCCTCCCCCGTTCCCGCACGACCTTCCCGTTTCCCATCATAACGAGGTCGCTCGGCTGAGCGACAAACCCCCGCCACACCGGCTCCCCACGCATCAAATTAAGCTCGTCTTCATCCAACAACGGACCATCGTATTGCCCCGTCGCCTTACTCTGATTCCTCCGGTAAATTTTCGAACCGGATACGCCGGCAGGGTTCTCCGAATCAACGTTTTTCGACTGGAAATACTGTTCCCTCGAAAGATACGAATCCTCCTCGGCAAACGACTGCTCGTCTTCATCGTCTTTGTTCGGCTCCGTTTCTAGAGGGTCTTGGACGCTCCCGTGCCCGGTCCCCTTCTCGTTGTCGCTCGGGTAGTCGACCTCGTGCGCCAGAAACCACGTCTCGTCTTCGATGGGTTGTCGCATATAGCCAACATCGTCATCGTCTTCGTATTCATCGGAGTCCCAGTACTCGTTGGGGTAGTCAATGGATTCGTTCAATCCATCACCTATAGTTGGAAAACAAGAAATAAGATCAGTCGTGCCCTCGGCAATACCCTGACTCACAGAGAGCCAACTGCCTCCCGTCGACCTTTTTCCTACGCGTCATTACCATAAAAGTCAATAATTCGTTGAGAATACAAGAGCAATGGAAGGCGAAAACGAACAAACTAAAGGCGTAAACCACTCATTGATTGTCAAATGTGAGTTCAGTGGCCAACGTGTTGCTATCGAACAAAACCAGAAAAACGGATACTTGCTGTATTTGGCCTATTATTCCTTCGGGATTTCACACGACAGCAAATGTAATAAGGTATAATCAGAGGAAAAAAGAGGTAATGTATCAAAATGGCCTTTCTCATATAGTAAAGATCAAAATTAGCTCGTTCATATAAGAAGATAAAATAATAGCCATTTTTTGTGTTAAATTACGTATTTGAATTTATTTTATTATATAATCCGTGAAAACCTCCCAAATTTAAAGTTATAAAGCATTTCACGAGTCAACAAGATCCAACTCGTGAAATGCCTTGCTTTTGACTATGCAAACTCGTGAAATCAAGGCAAAAACATGTTATTTCACGAGACTCATGAAATGCCATGTTTTTGCCTTGATTTCAAAAGTTCGTGTTTGCTAACTAGCGAAATGACATGTTTTTTGCCTTGATTTCACGAGTTTGCTTATGCGAATGCGTGAAATCTAGGCAAAAAACATGGCATTTCACGAGCTAGCAAATGTGAACTCATGAGTTCTTGCTTTATGCTACAATTTTTCATCCACGTTTAAAATTGTAAGAGTGGCTATCTTCGTCTTTTTTATTCTATTGGCTGATTTTAACTTTTACTATATTAAAATGGCTATTTTAATAGTTCACTCGGGAAAAAAATACACACTATATTTTATGAATGCGAGCGAGCAAGCAAGCCTTCGTAGAAACATGTTGCTTCAAAAGTATCAGTATCTATAATAACTCACATTATGCACTAGCTAAATGAAATGATGTTTAATAATTCTTCAAATGCCTAAATTCTCTTTCATAAGGTAAAAAACACAGATAATACCAACACACAAAAATTTATACGCAGCCTCATAACTCGTGTAGAAATTAGAGAAACGAGAACAAAACCTGAATTATTGATCTCTCGCCCGATAGGAACATCCAAAAGCGACCCCATGTGATACGCTTCGTCACTATCCAAAACCTTCGGTCCAAGTCCATCTCGTTCATACTTTTCCTCCCATTGAATGCTAAACGACTTGTCCTCCGACTTAAGCCTCACAGGTGGCAGCCTCGGCAACTCTTCCCTTTGATTCTCCGTTGCAATAGGAAAATCCAAATCCCCAAAATCCTTCGGCTCACCTCCACGAGCCTTCTGCAAGTACAGAGCCCTCCCCACCTCGTCCACTTGCTCCTTCACACTTAGTCGAATATCGTTGGGATCGGTTCTCTTTTTCCCCTCCGTTTTATTAGCATTCGAAGAAGCAGTCATATTACTAGTCGAAATGTTCTCGTTCCTCGATTCTGCAGCACCCTTGCTAGCGCCAACGGGCCACGACAACCTTCTGTCCCCAGAATCAAGATTCTCGGTCGCAATCAGCTCCTTTCTCGAAACCTCAAACCCCAAAAAGTCGTTCTGACGGGAACTAGCAGGCCCGTTGCTTATGCTGTAGTTCCACGGATACAAATCAAGAACCGTGTCGTTATCATCCGAAGCCTTGGACACGGTGAAGCTATTATCGCTCGTTCCAACGCTCGCGTTCACCATGCCCTGCTCCCCAATAGCCCCACAGCTCTTCCATTTCCGCTCCGACTCATATCTTCCAACTTCACACTCAACCTCCTTCACAATAAGCTCTTTAGAAGCCTCGGAGCTACTCGACTCGTTAAGAGCCCTCGCAAGATCCCTCATTTCCCGATCTTGTTCCAACGATTCCGCTCCGTTAACTCCCTCCCCCAACCTAACCCCACCCGACTCGTTGCAATCGAGCTTCAGCTTGTCCATAACCCCATTCAAGTCGGGCCGGTTACCCAATTCGCATTTCAAAGCAGCCTCCGCGTTCGTAAAGTTGTTCCTTCTCAAGAACTCGAGAATATGGTCTACGGGAGTCGAATCAGCCATTTTCACACCATCAGCTCCTAAGCAACAAAGCACTAAAACCACAACCTAAGCAAACCTAACATTAACCAAAAGCAAAAAATCATTAATTTCACATCACATTGAACCAATTTTGCAAATGAAACACAAATATTCTTCTCTCATTCTTGCATCTCAAAAGCCCCAAACCTAACACAGCATAACCACAACACAAAAAGGGGGAAACAGAAATCAATTCATCAATTAATGCGGAGCTAAGCTGACTAAAAATGGCAATTACAAGAATCCCTCAACGAAACAAAGCACACATTTCACAACATAAAAACCCCCAATTTTTTTATATCAAAGATCTAATTTTTATGCGAAACCCTAAAAGCAAGAACACTGCTAGAAGGAAAAAAAACAAAACGCCCAAATCTATGCGACAGCGAATAATCCCATTTCAAACCATGGGAAAACAACAAAATGATTAATTGGAGCTGAAATGAGTGGGAAAAGGGAGCTTACAGATCGAGGAAAATGGTGATTTCTGAGCCAAATTAACATTAAACACTTTCACTTCTGGTTTTTGCAATAATTATAGAAACATTGTGGCATTGTGGCTTTTCGCCGGGAAATGGATATTTTTTTTTTTTTAGAGTTTAGGTATATATTTTGTATGCATATTTCAGGTATGTAGGCTTGTGATTAGATAGAGAAAACAGACAAGAAATATCAATGGCAAATGTTTTGATAAATTCTGTAATTTTTGTGTAAGGATTATCTGTATATTCCACATGGGCGAGGGCTTTGGTTTGTGGTTATTTACTATTTTGCCCTCGAGTATTATGTGTTGTGGTGAGAGGAGAATATTCGAATGTGGAGGGCAAATTTGAGAAAAAAATTAAATAAGAAGTTCAAATAATTATTATTAATTATTAATAATAATGGGATATTTATGGCTTCGATGCTTCGAGCTATGTTATTGAATTTGTATTGGGCTCGTGGTTTATTTATTTATTTATTATCGAAATAAATATTCAACAACTATTTTAGGTGGATAGAGTTTTTTTTGTGAGTGTTTTAATTCATACGCAAATCAAACATGATATGGGAATTACTATTATATTTGTCGAACTCAATGAACTACAATTAAGCAAATAATTAAATTGCCAGAAATGTTACTTGCATGGAATTAATATAGAAAAAATCAATTATATTAAAAAAAAATCTAAACAAAATTGTAGTGCAAAAATAAACAATTTCTTTTACCAAGGGGTGCCCGGGCCTCCGTTTTCATGCTATTAGCATACTTTGTAACTTTATATCTCCAACTTTCATGATTATTTTAGGAAAAATCTAGTCTAAGTTAATATTTAAATGTCATCGACTTTAACAATTATTTGAAAATGTCCCAACTTAAACTTTAACGAGATTTCGAAAAATAATATCCCAATTCATATATTGAAGCATATATATATACCACATGAGTTAGGGCTTTCTTATAATTTTGCATGCACGTGATATTAATTCAAGGAGCTTCATATATTCAATCGCTAAAACCAAAACGCAATTCAAATATTGATTTTGTTAAAGCTACATTTATGATTTATATAGTATTTTTTATCTAACTCCTTTCTATGTTCCAAAAATATAAACGACAGTTAATTACCATTTGGAATTTTGGATAACGTTGGAAAAAATATTGATTTAAGAGAAAAAATTGAAAGATCATGTAATAAATATTGTATAATTAGGTGAAAATATATCAATTGTTAATGATCATGTGCAGATTATAATATGGATAATATATTTTATAGGCTCGAGATTTACTCAAAACTCTTCAAATAGCATATCATGTTCTCATTGTAATTCTACAGCCCAATACAACAAGAACTTGGTTTAAATCAAAATTACCAGATTAAATCGCTTTAATTAGCAAATACATTACATATAATAAAATATTACAAGTTAAATTTCTTAGAAACTAACCAAGTTTAATACTGAAATCCATAGCAAATTACCAAATTCTCAAAAAGAGCAAATTAATCACTCAAACACTAATCAACGCATACAGTAGAATGACATCTATTTTTTTTAGCGTTAATTAATCTTGTCTTAATCAATATTAACAGCTAAATTAGGAAAAAACTTAATTAATTCAAATAAGGTGTTGCATTTTTAAAAAAATATATGTTCGTGTTAATTATACTACTTTTGAAATTCAAAAATAGTCATTATAACTGGCGTCGTTACTCGTTACTGACCTCTAATATTAGGAAATCTCATTTCCAAAAATAAATCCGAGAAATGCAAAGAAATAATTAGGGAGGAAATAAGGCAGCAATCACCCAATTAACTATCTTATCCCTTAAATTGTTCTATTCCATCAAAACATAATTATGGAAATTGATCAATGGTTTCAAAAATATGCAAATTATATGCACTAAATGGCGCGCCTCAATTGATTAACTAATTAATTCCTTTTCTTTCTCCATCTATAAATAGGTTGCACATTAGCACTAACATGTATCACAAAATCAAGCAAAGTGCTTAGAGTGTCTAATTACTCAATAATGATGGCTCCTAAGCTTCTCATTTTCCTACTAATTGCTTCAATTAGCTACGCCAAGAGCCACATTATCCACAATCACAATCACAACACAAAATCCTCACCTTTTGGTTTCATCAAATCCCTAGAAGGCTCTAGCAAGGGAAACGCGACCAAAGGAATCTCCGACCTCAAAACCTACCTCCGAAGATTCGGTTATCTCTCCGAAACCCTAGCCGACAACGAGAATGAAAACGAGTTCGACGACACCCTAGAATCGGCCATCAAGACCTACCAGACAAATTACAACCTCAAACCTACAGGGGTACTAGATGCTAACACGGTCTTGCAAATGAGCAAGGCCCGATGTGGGGTCCCCGACATCATCAATGGGGTCAACTACATGCAAAAAAAGGCCAATTCCACTCATCACATCGCCTACGCCTACTACAATGGGGACAAGTGGCAACCAATTGATAGGCAACTCACCTACAGGCTGCTTGGCGACTTCCCTGAAGTCGCCAAGCTCCCAGTGGAGCTTGCCTTTAAGAAGTGGGCCTCGGTCACAAAATTCACTTTCATGGAAGTTGGGCTTGACGAAAGCTCTGACCTAACCATAGAGTTTGTCCGTGGGGACCACGGTGATGGGATCCCATTCGACGGCCGAGGTGGGGTCCTAGCCCACTCCTTTTTTCCCACCGATGGGAGATTCCATTACGATCTCGATGAGCTATGGTTCTATCTTTTCAAGAACACCAACGCCTACGACCTTCTATCGCTTGCAATTCATGAAATTGGGCACCTTCTTGGGATGCAACATAGCACGGTTAGGTCAGCAGTCATGTGGCCAACATTTGATGGTGGAGAGGTTAGAGATTTGGATCAAGATGATATTGAGGGTATTAAGGATTTATATAATCTCTAGTGATCAATTTTTACTTATTTCAATTTGAATGGGTTTTATTTGTAGGTAAATCTTCTCTTCCACAATTACTTTCTATGCACCATGAAGTATGAAAAATTGTCATTTATTAGAGATGCAAATATGAGATCTTATGTAATTTCGAGTATTTTATATCTATTGTTGAATTGAACTATTTATAAATATATATTGCATACTTGCATGCCCACTAAAGTGAGTAGTAAATATTGATGAATACAACTTTATTACCTGGGAGATTAATGGTGGAAAAATAAATATACAACGTAGTTTTAAAACTACGATTCAAAAAATCCAAAACTAGGTATTTTCGTGGATGATGGCATTTAAAATTAAGAATAAATAATCAAAAGCTCACGATAATTTTAATACTTAAACCCTGATTATAAAATATTCATGTAGAGTCTAAATTTGAAGGGCGTAATTTTGTTAGACAAGTTCAACTTTCGTCGTAATAATAATAATAATAGTAATAATAATAATAATAATAATAATAATCTGAACTCCACAATAATAATTATTGACGTATTTGACTGATTAAACGATGTGGTACATGTACTTAATAAAATAAATTTTTAAAAATTCGAGTTAATTATCGAAAAATATAGACTAAATTGGAATTTGGAAATAATTTCTGTAGACCGACTTCTAGTCAAGATAGATAGTCATGCAATAATTATTAAACTAAATCAAGTCGTTCAATTCTTACAAGAACATTCTGTTTTCATATTCTTTAATTAATGGAGTAGACTTAGCTTACCTTAGAGTACTATTGAGGTAATGAGTCTATTGACTGAGTTTTTCTTCATTTTTTCCACTCAAATTATGTGTATAAATAGAACCCCTAACATTAGCACAAATCACAACATCAAATACAAACATTCCTTCCATATATTCTCATAGAATCAATTTGCATTGAATTCCATGGCTCTTAAGCCTTTGCAATTGCTTTCCCTCATTTTTCTTGTTTTCCTATTCTTTTCCACTATTACCCATGCCAAGAGAAATAGCCCTAGTGACAAAAATCTCTCACCTTTTGATTTCATCAAACAATTAAAAGGTTGTCACAAGGGCAACAACACAAAAGGCATCCATCAACTCAAAC